>CM025664.2:3208658-3236792 GCA_014621495.2 Entosphenus tridentatus
CCCCCCCCCCCCCAAATAAAACACGCTTCAATTCGCTTTAAACTATTGTCATTGTAGTGCGTATTTAATGTGGCGCTGCACTCTGATGATGTAGGAGAAAACATTTGGCAAAACGTCTATGTAATTAAGTAGAACGTGTTGTCTATATTTATTTCAATTGCGCATTTTGATGTGACGTCACATTTCTCAACCCTCCCCCCCTCGTCACACATCGTCACAAATGTGTGTTCCCCCTCCCTAGGTGCGTGACGTCATTTATGGACGGCCCCTAAGGCTGTGCCAAAATTTGTGAATCTGGGGAGCTTTACAGACCGAACAACTGTTCAGGGTTCATCTTTGAGGATTCCTTGCCCTCCTCTGACCCGACACCCAGCACGCGTAGCCTCAAGTCCCCTGGGGCAAAACACGGCCCACCCAGACACCCGTTGGCACGGTCCAGCAACTGGCCAACCGCTGAGCCATAGTGGCATCTGGGTGGTCTTTGAGGTTCCGCGCGATGCGTGATCCTCACTTTGTTTTTTGTCGTCGTTCTAATCGACCGGCGGGATGGCGCCGTGGGTTCGAGCGGCATGAGTCATGAGCGAAAGGATGCGAGTGAACTCAAATCATGGCCGAGGGTTAGGATTCGAGGGGTCGATGAAATGTGTCATCGATTAATGACACGTTAACAGTGGTTGTCTGCTGCCAATGAAAATATCACATTTTCACCACTGTCAAATGGGGATGATAACCTGCCCACGTTAATTTGAGTACGCTATGGCGACACTGTCACTTTATTTGAAAGATGCGTTTGTGGCTTGGAGTACAAATGTGTCTTTGGAAATGTCCTTTTTTTATATTCAGGGTATAAGTAATAATTGATTAATCAATTGACATTCATTCTTAAGCTCAGAGTACATGCATTGAATCACACATGTAAGAATGTTTTTTCTAGATGTACTATGTCACCCCTCAGAACATTAAAGACTGCTATATTTGCCACAATGTTAAAGGCATGATTATTGCAATGGTAGTGCACTACACTAAAAAGCAAGCTGCCGGATCTTGATTCCCAGCCAGAGATAGCATCATTGCTCAGTGGTATCACGACTTATCCTGCACCCCTTCTACAAAACATGCACTGACTAGGGTGGTGAAGTATGGTCAAAGCCCCCTCCCCACCACCCCACGGCTGATAGGCCATGGGGAAGCTTTCAAAGAGCTCTGCATATTAGTATTATTATCATTGTGGCAGAGCGGACGGCTCATACACAGAAATACGAGGAGTTCAAATCGCAGCGGAGTGAGCCAACGCAGTCCGTCATCCCTCCAGTGTGAAGAATTAACCGTGCTTCTTAACCTTTCCTGTAGCCTTGCACCCATTGGGTTCTCAATCATAAAACAATGTACAATGTTAATAAATACGCAGGGTTTGATGGAACAAAGTAGTTGTGATAATTGGTTTTTTACCCTTTTATCTGGCAACAAACTGACACCTTTTTTACGAGGAGTAATGTTTGCATAGACCACAATACCTGCAGTCATAATGCAAACAAAAAACATAACTCTGATAATGTATGCACTGTCCTTGAAGTTGATTGGTCCACACCCGAGACAGCTTTCCTTAGAGCCTAGTCTCACATGGGTTGGACCAGATGACGCCAAAAGGCGCACAACTCAAAGACAATGCACCATCAGAGTATGAGAGCTCGGGGTAAGCATTTTTTTTTCTGGCAAATGAGGTAACAATGGTGTAAAGTAGTTGTGCTTATCTGCCCTTGCTTAATTTGTGTTTTCGATTATTTACCTTCTAAAACAATACATCTGGCCATGTCTCGCACCCCCAGAGAGGGCATCCCACACCCCCAAGGGCGTGCGGGCACCCCAGGCTATGAACCACCGGCTCTCGAGCAGAGTTTCTCAAACGTTGTTGTCCCGTGGACCACACAGCCGATTCAAACATTTCGGTGGACCACCCAGCACCGCCTCCCAGCCCCGGTTACAAAACGCATTCACTTTTCTCTCTAAATAGCACTCGTAATACATTCATTTTTTACACAGCTATAAGGCATTTTATTAGGTGGGGGGTGGGGGGGAGCATTTAGATCTTAGGGTTAGGATAGTAAAATCAGGGTAGTTTAGCTGACATCATTTTTAAATGAAATATCGTAAGTAAAATATTAATGAATGTCCGAAACGGAAGGTATTAATGTTGTCATTATTGTCCAGATCAACCTGCGTTTGCATCGCAGCCCCGCGGACCACCTGGAGGACCGTTGAGGACCACCTGGTGGTCCGAGGGACCGCACTCTGAGAACCACTGCTCGAGATCTCTCCACCGACTGGTTCATGCTACCAACAGCAACGATAACCATCGTATTGCGCATCTGAGCAGGGAGGCTCAGGCTATACATAACGGTACAATAACAGTGTTTTCCTCGTCTAAATGAAACATGTCTACCTTTAATGAGATCTATTTGTGAAATCACACTTGGTTATGATTAAGAAAAGAGTCTAAATTTTTTTATTTCCTTGTTCTAGAAAATTTAAATTTCATATCAGGCTGCAACAACTGGCAATTAGTGAAGCTGTCTAAGCCTACCAAGCCATGGCTGTGATATTGGCTTGTAATGAAGTTTTGACCGATGGATTTATTTATTTTGTGCTGGTGTCATAAATGTGAAGATCAAGCAATTTAGCTTCCTTTCATTAATGTATGGTTGGCTCAAATTATAATACGGTAGTTCCGAATTGAGCATGCTAATACGTCAAATTTCAATTGCAGTTGAATATTAGGCCAAAGGCATGCACAAAAAACCTATACATTCATAAATGCAAATGTCGGTAAATATGGTTAATGTGTAGCTGTAACGTAATTCATCTCAATATTAAAAAATGTGTACAAATATAAATGTTATTGAGAAAATAAATATAACTCGGAAATATAAATGTAAAAGCTATTTCAGCTGCAGCTGTGTGTAGCTAGCAGTGAAGACGCAAGAATACATTGTCAATTCATAGTTAGAGACGGAAGCACTATCTTCTCAAATGGCTACAAGAAGTGTTAGCGGTTTTTCAGAAGTGTACAGTGGTTGCCCGATGTATAGACTGCCCCCGCCTCCCCCATAATAAGGTACAATTTTTACTAATGGATCAGCCAATAAAGCAGACAAGCACCTTCCTTACACTCATTCAAGCAAGGAGTCACTTTGACAAGTCTTCAATTTATGATTTTCAAGACACATTAATGATATTCTTGGTTCTTTCGGTAAAGTCACGTAGGTAAAAATATTTAAATTAATAAAAATAAAACAATAAAAATCACGACGTTTCGGAGGCAACACAAGCCTCCGTCATCAGGTGGGACCGTCACAGCCAGATTAGCTGCATCAAGTGAGGCAGGGATTCAGGATGTAAACCCTTAAAAGCAAGTTGAGGGGGGGAGGAGAGGGGGGGTCATCAGAATGTGGTAGCCAATGAATGGGACGTATCGGGAGGGAGGAGGGCGGGGCTAATTTTTTTTACCTACGTGACTTTACCGAAAGAACCAAGAATATGAATCCTTGCAGTCACGAAAGCTTCAAATCTAGAACACATTAATGAGTATATGCAGCATAACCATACATACAAGCACCTCTCTCGAAGATGAAGACCGGCACGGCACACGAGAGGGTGGGTGGCCAGCACCACGCCCGACCACCTTTGTCTCCCTAGTGGCGATGTTTACGCACCGCACCAGGTGCTCAGTCGATGTAGGGGAGGCTCAGGACCGGTTTAGACAATCATCACTGGTATTGGCCGTGAGCGGGAATGGAACTCGGGTGGCCAGGTTCGTAGCGCAGCGCGCTAACCGCTACACTACCGCACCACACACACACACTGCTCTTGTCCAACACCACCCAACGTCGCCACTGCATGCATCACAGGTCAATTGTATCACATCAGGTACTCATTTGAGGCTGAGTCAACCAAGGGGAGGCCCGGGATCGGTTCAGATAATCGTCACTGGTGTTGGCCATGAGCGGGGATTGAACTCGGGTAGCCAGTTGCATTGCGCAGCACGCTAAACGCTACACTACTCTTCTCAAATTCGCATACATACACACAAACAGAGGAACTGTTGCACTGCTCTGTTAAGCATATTCAAATCCATGACTGAGCAGAGGGTGACACGAGCTGTGGTGCACAGTTGTTGTATGTGTTCGTAATGGGAAGGTAATCTCTCTAGACAGCACAAATTACACTGGTCAACAAAAATAAAATTCTGGCCTGGCCTTTTGCAGCTGTTTTAGACTATATTCAGGGTGCTGATTCCAAATCTGATCTCAGATTTGCTCTATCACATCATTTTTATGCTATCGGCATACCCCATTTTCATTGATTTTACCCGAAATTAACTCTGTCACTTATGATTGCAAGTTGTTGCGAGTCAGTGACTGCTATAGTGTTAAAATATGGTGCTGTATTTTTAGGATAGTGTGTTTAGAATATAATTTTATGTAGATATCCACATTTATTTAATATTTTTATTCTGCAGTTTTTATTGAAAATGCAATATTTGATATCTCAAAAACCTGAAGTGATAGACAAAAACTGATGCCAGATTTGGAATCAGCACCCCAAACTTACATTAAAACCGTTGGAATACCTTATGCCAGAAAAAGTGTGTTGACCAGTGTTATTTATCAGCGGCCGATTCATAGGACGTCAAAACCTTGAGGGCTCTGAGCTGTGTTTGTCCCGCTGCCTTCGAAACAAGCCAACTGTGCAGCCTTGCGCTGCTGCTGACAAATGACATCACGTCACATTGCTCCCGTCCTGAAAAAAACCCAGCTGGATTAGCACCGGGTCCCCAACTTTATAACAAACAATATATAACCCCGCCACGCCCTTCAGTTCTATCCAAATCGAGTGAAAGCAATTTCTTGCTGTTGCAACAAGGGGCATTCACGCCAATGAAACAATTTCGTCTGGCACGTAAAGCGGAAAAAAAATCACGGGCATGATTAAAAAAAACCCTCTGTCACCTCCAGACGCTGTTGTTTTGGTTCATAATTTTTTTTTAAAAGTTGACACAATGGTAGTTATTTCTTTCATTTTGCCATTATGACTTGTTTTGGTTCTCTGTGATTATTTGCAGTGACAACTATTTTACTACACATACTCTTTGGTTCTTTCGGTAAAGTCAAGTAGATGAAAAATAAAAATATAAGAGAAATAATTAAATGGGGAAATAGATGTATGTATTTAATTATGTATTTCATTTACGTGACTTTCCAGAAAGAACCAAAGAGTATGGATCCTTGAAGTCACGAAAACTTAAAATCTAGAACTATTTTACTGTAAAGTGCAAGGCCTCGAATATATAAAAGATCAGCTCAAAGATAACTCAATGGCGATTATCTCTCTGTAAAAAAATATATCCCCTGCCATGGGAATGTAGAATTCCTACCACTGATCCAGGGGGCATGAGAACTGCCCCAGGCTTGTTTGAGCAGGGAGACATGTAGGCTTTACACAGTATAAGATTTGACCCGATGCATCTTTTTTCGTACCAAATGATATGTAAATGAGGACAGTTAGAATGGGTTAAAGATTTACATTTTGAAAAAACAATGTTTGGCTTTTGAAACTGCAACACATAATTGCTTTTGGAAAATTGTACACCCATGAATAAAGGGACGCAATTCCAATTGGCTTGGCAATGCCTATATGTTAACAAAGAAAATGTCATTTCGCAAGCTCAGGATTATTATTATTATTTTAAATGTCACGTAACTATGGTAGACTTGGCAGAGATAATGTTGCTTGACTTGGGCTTAAGAATATTCTCACCTGCATGGGAATTTTACTCAAAATGTCTCATTTGCAACAGAAATTCTATCGCAGGAGGCTATATCCTGCTATCCTGAATTGAATTCCGTTCATCCATTCATTTATGTATTCATGTGTTCAGTCTGACATCACAGTCAATCAAATGTTAACTCCTGTCAATGACCAAAAACAAATCTTGGTTTGTTTTTGGCAGCACCCACCAGATTCTGAATGATATCCCAACCGTATTCATGCACATACCCACCACAAAGATCCCAGTGTAAGCCTCATAGAATGTAGAGGCAAGCGATGTTCGCAAGCACCTAATAAAGCTCACACTCAACAGCACCAAGCATTGTTAGCATTGCCTCCAAAGTGCTTATACAATCAAACCGCACCATTTAAAACACAGTCAAAGACTGAGGGGGTCCAGAACCCACTCTGATAGGTGTAAAGACCACCTACCAATGATGTGCATGGTTCGAAATCGAACCCAGGTCACAGGTATCACAGAGAAGTTTTTTAAAGCTATATCCCAACCATTCCACCTACTACTGGACACACAAATGCATCAGTACTTTTCATGTATATGGCAAATGTAATACAACTCAGCCCTTGCACTTTTCAACCCATAATCCACTACACGGACGCACGGATTTCAAATCCCTCGGTGATCTAGTGTCGTAGGTGCGAACATGTGGCAGCTTCGATAAGGCAGGTCACATGGCAGTGGGGAAGGGTTGGAGTAGGTGTTGGGAGCATGATGGGTGGGGGGGGCAGGGTGGGGGGGGCATTCGATCACTTTGGCCGCCCGCTCGCCTTGCTACCGGAACTCCCACGCCGAGCACTTTAGTGGGACGCGGGTGCACAGAATGGCCAAAGGGGCTTTAATTATGAGGGACAGCAGATGGCAGTAAAAGAGGGCAGGCATGCAGAGCAATTAATAACGCAGCCAGTGGTCTTTTAATTGGTCGAGGCTCCCTGCGCACATTAGCCGCAGTGTTCCTGCGCTCCGTAAAGACCTAACTGGACTAACTGGAAGCTGGCAGTGGTCGCACTGTAAATAGACTGGCCCCTGGCAATGTGAATGTGGAATTTCCACCGCTCGCTAAGGGCAGTCCATGGAATTGAGCATTGTTCCAATGCAGTTTAAGTTTGGAGACGATTTGGGCCTGATTTCCATCTCGACTGGTGCTCACTCCGTGAGATTTTTTAAATGTAAATGTGCCGACGTCTCCATTTCCGGCAATGAGACAAATTGCCTTGGTGACGAGTTTCAGCCATTCCATCAATAATGGAAATCTGGACCTTTGACCCTTCCTCTTTGAATTGGTTTCCATGCACTGACTGCGTATGTAAAATCATAATTCAATTACAATTTAATTATAATTTGTAGTACCTTGTCAAGCCACTGTTGGGACAAAGGCTTCCCTACACCGTGTTGCTTTCCAGATTGTTGACTATAATGCGCAATGCTGGTCAATGCTGATGTTAGCCATTGCTGGGAATCGATCTCAGGTTGCTGTGATCATATAAAAGTGCGCAAGCCAATGCACCACTCCTCCACCTCTGACTGGTAACGATGTTTTTTTATTGCATCCCTACTTTCCCTGCTCTTTTGAGCCTGAAGATAATCCTCATTTCCATTGTTGGTGTCAAGCTAGTGGTAGCAATACCACAGCTTTATGGCGGAGGCCAATCTACCCATAGGGTGACCACTGTTGACTTCGCGCAAATTGGTGCTTCCTACCCTGCAGGCGTGATGGACGATTTGACTTCCTGGAGAGATTTGAACTTTCAACCTTCCATCTGTGAGTTTTGCAGTTAAACCACAGCATGGGTGAATGCATCTTCAGGATATCACGAGTCGTTATTTGTATTTCAGTGTAATAAAACATTATTATTTTAATATCGTCCTAAAACGTGCATATTATATTTGAATAATCAACAACACATGTTGTTATTTTGTATGTTTCCCAGGGAAAACCTCAATTGGTCTCAATATTCTTTCAGGAGGGTTCCGCTTCAGATGCCTGGCCAGTTCATTTTCTAATATTACTTTTATGCTGGAGGAACCGGAATGTCTGGAGCAATCCCACACACACGTGGGTCTAACACTCAAAAATCTACGTGTCGATCATTAACATACTTGCTGATTTTCTTTTTTTTGGTACATGAGTTTTAGAATGAACATGATCGTTATAACTTTTGCTGACCCACGAACACAACCTGCAAATTTCTGGATTAGAGGCGTGTATCACCACATCGAGCCATAAACAGTGACTGAAACGTATTTATTTAATGCTGTATATCACACATTCAAATGACTCTCTTAGGCCAAGCAAAATTAATGGATAGTGCTCACCAGAGCATTTCAATGGGGCACACACTATAATTTAACTGTTATTTACGATTGCCATCAAGCTCAAAGTTCTTTTCAAACTGGCCAATACTACAATCAATGTGTAGCTCGGATATTAAATAGTAAAAAAAATGCAAGCGCAAATTATCGCATTTACATAATCTAAACACATAAATCCAACTGGCCAGGGTCACATTGGTTTTGAGATAGTTTTATTAGCCAGCCAACCCTTAGACAGTAATTCCTTCACAAGTCACCCATAAAAGCACTTGCAGACCTCTACTAAAATCATTTGGGATCCCATGGGCCCATTAATGATCCCAGCGAGGCTAAGTGACCTGGCATTCATTAGCAAAATCTGGCATTTAGTCTGACAGTTGAAAATAAACACACAAGGGTCAGCGACAGGGGCGTTGAAGATAATTAATAAATAAACAAATAAACAAATAAACTGTGGCAACAACAGGAAGACTAGCTGCCATTCCTGAAACAAGGAGATATTGTGCAGCTAACATGCACACACCACAACGTGCCAATGGTAAGCAGGCTCCCTTTAAAACAACACAGAGGCGCAACCGTGAGCCATGCGAAATGCAAACGCAGTTCGGAGGCAATGTAGAATTGACTATTATCTAGACTGCCTTGCCGGTAATATATATATCATATAAAATGTGTTGCTCTGACAATGATGTTGTTTGACTGCTTGAATGGTTGATGCCCTTTTATTTAACCATTTAACCTTGCGAGAACCCTTGAAGTTAACAGAACATCTCTCTTTTGAAAATGAAGACCTGAGAGCATACATTTGCAAATTGGCAAATGTACAATTTGCGTTTTGATGGCCTCAAACAATATGCCCTTTGTCCAGAATGTACAGTCACAGTAGAACAGTTCGTAGAGAACATAGTGAGTTGCATTCCAGTGTAATGGGCGAAACATCCAATGCGAGACCATCATAAAGATGACACCCAGTAAGTATTTTTCTATTTTTAAACATATTGAAATTACACATTCTAATTGTCTCCCTGCTCAATCAAGAGTGGCATTGTGCTCAGTGGTAGCCCAAAGCCAGTCGTGGAAATTACTCATTCCTTTAGGCGGGCCCAGCTAATTCATTTCAAAACCATTGTTGACTTCCCGTAAAATGATACTCTTCTTATCAATCCTGAAGTGAAGATAGACTAAGTCAACCCCAAACCAGTTGGATGGCCCAACCAGCAAGCCAAACAACTTTGTGAAGGTGAGACTGGGCAAATCGTTGATTACATCCATCAAAAACTTATAAGCATATATGGAGATTATCTTATCAGTTCCATGAATTCTGAACATCACATGCCCTCCAACACAGTCTAGCGTAGGGCATTGTGCTATGTAAATGGTGTAACCGTGAGCATAAAGGATGATTTCAGTCAGACAAGTTATTTCTCCTGCCTTGGTGTGAACCGCAGATGTCATGTATCCATGCCATTTCCCGAGCCAGTTTAAAATATGATATTGGGCACGGCACTGCAATGTGAAGTAAAAGAGAGGCAGCTCAGTGGAGGTGGGAACAAAATGGAGGGAACTGCTTAAGTGCGACACGCTTAGGCAGGTTGTGCTTTCGCTACGTTGTCCCCACTTGAAGAAGGACGCTTGTGTTGTGCCCGAAACGTCGTGATTTAATTTAGTTGTTTTCATGTATTTTATTAGATTTTTTACCTACGTGACTTTACCGAAAAAACCAAAGAGTAGTCAGCATCAAGTGTTACTTATAATTAAATCGTGCTTTTTAAGCGGTTGTTTAACAATGCAACGGTGAAGTAAAATCTGCTTAGAGATTAAACGGGGTCACGGGGACTCATCTGGCTGTATGCATCTAAATTTACTGTATATATTTTTCTGAAATAAAAACAAGTCAGTGTCATATTCACTGGTGAATATAAACCATTATATAAATTCCATATTCCTATAACAGGTTCTGGCCTGCTTATCTGCATGCATGTGTCTGTGCTCGCTATCAGCACTTGCCCCAACAGCCTATTAGGCAAAATGGAGGATATTTGTATGTCCTTTGTTTCGGTGTGTTTTCCGCTCACCACGGTCTGTTAACCATAATGCCTTGGCTTTTCTCATGACCTATTAGCGAACCTTCACCACTCTACGTGTCCTCAAAGTGCATCTATCCTGGCACAAGCATCACCGTCAAATCGCTGCCACTTAGTGGCAAATGGCAGCTGTCATTGTGCGTGTTTTTATTATTATTGCAGATCAGTGTCATTAGCGTTAGCGCCTGTCCACCAGTACACAGATCCCGGACTTTAAGGCACATCAGCACATTTGATTTGCAAAACCCAGCAGCATCACCGCTGGGACAGACAAAGACGCTTGGGCGTGGTTCTGGCTCCAGCACCCCCTGCTGCATTTGCCCGGCCGGCATCGATAGGTGACACTAACGACACGTGCTCAGACAGAGCCAGTCTACACTTGTAAGCAGGATAGAAGTCTTCATCATCTGTGTTCTTTTGGTGCATTTGGCCATCCCTTGGGAAGCAGCATCTGCGATCCCAGCGATTGTTTTATTTTAACAAGCGGAGAGAGAGAAAGACTGCAGTTGAGATAGAGACAGACGTTGCTATCTCTGTGCACAGTGGGACAATACGAATCCAATAATGTGACCCTGCATGGGAAATTGCTCCTGGTCGCTCCCAAAGTGTGATTTCAGGGTAAGCTATGCCCCACTGGTTCATGTATTTAAAACACCGTGGGCTTGGCTTTCTACAGGGCATCTCTCTCTCTGCAATGTAACTATCAGTGGCTAACTACATACATGTAGTTTTACTGCAAAATAGTAATACAGTAATTCATATCAAATTATTTTAATTAATTAAGTAATTAATTAAACTTGCTTACATTATTAATCCAGAATTACATTGTTAATGCACTGTTAATAATATGTCTTATATCGGCTTATAATGTTTTTATTACATTTTTATTCATGTATAATGTACCACTGTATTATAATTCCTATTGTTATTTAATAAAGGTAGTAACTTAATGTTGTTATCTTTCATTCATATGTATTGATAAATGTTCAAAGGTAATGTAAAATGTGCTAATATGTTTATTATCATTTATATAAATAATTTGGTTAATATTTTAAAACAATGTTTCCTGCTCACAAAAGTCAGTGATAGAAATGCCACGTTCCCATGGAGAAGGCCAGTTCATCCAAATCATTAAAACGGCTTACTTCCCACAAAGCGGGCCTTGTTTTATTGATGCTGGAGAGATAACAGGCTTACACAAAGCTAACATATTGATAACAATGCTGTTGTTATTATTGTACTCTATTCAGTTCTATATCCTATGTTTTATCTTCATGTATTTTGTAAGCTGTGATAACTATTATTTCTACGACAGAATTAATATTAAATTTAAACAAAACTCAATCTGACAAACATCAATAGCAGCACCCCTCATGAAAGTAAACAGGTCTTTAGACTCAACAAGGCATTGCTGGTTACATCAAAATACTCATTACAATTCATATTTCTCTGCCAACTTTTATTTCAGGCATTTGCTAATGTGTTTTATTCCTCAATTATTTATGTTCACAATGTTTACCGAGCCAAGGTCGTTCGGTACCAGCTCGAGGCACCAGGATTGATCATCCAGAATTATAATTCATGCGGTCATTCATTTGGAAGCAATTTCAAGGATCCGTCCACTTGCGTTTGGCAACGTGGCGAGAGACGAGCCCTCCAGAAATGACATAGTCCCAGTAATGAACCCAGGTCATACTATTCCCACTGGATAGATAGCCTTGGTGCCGCCTGAAAAATAATACAAACCAATGCACTCGGCGCCGAGGGTAGTCGATGCTAAAGCTTGCGTGCTGGCAGGAAGGCGATGCAAAAACAGTATACAAAGAACAAAAAAAACAGGGAGAAAATGAAATTCGTATCAGGTCAATTATGACACGAGACAAACAAATGAATATAGCAAGAAAACAAAACAAATGTGCCTCATTCTTCTATCTATCCTTCCATATCAAAAATAAATGTTTATTTTTTTTACACATCCCTAGGCCACCTGCTCTTCTGGGAATTAATTATTTCAGTAGCACTGGTCTAATATAAGCAAACCCTGAACCGGTTTCAACCGCTATTGTCTCCACAGCAGAGCCAGACTTGCTTCACACAATGCTGGTGAACTGCCAGATGTATATAGGCAAGGACTCACTCTCTATTTGATATCTGATATATAACAAGTAATTATCATTAGCCCTGTTGTGGAGAACAAAGGTCAGATCATGCATGCTCCAGTTTGAGTGTTGGTAATGTTTTGACATTTGTTGTTTTCGATGTCACAGTGTTTGTTCCTGTGCTCTCATGTAACATTCATAACCCAGGGTTTCTTTGGAAAAGTGATATGTATCACAGTGTGCTGGCAATTACATATAGGTGCCGTCCATAAATGACGTCACGCACCTAGGAAGGGGGGGGGGGGTCAGATTTTTGTGACGATGTGTGCCCCCCCCCCCCCCCCCCGAGAAATGTGACGTTACATCAAAATGCGCAAATTTTAATAAATATAGAATGGTTATAACAACACTAATTGTTATAACAACACTCCTACAACATCAGAGTGCAGCGCCACATTAAATACGCTTTGTGACGTCATATTTGAGGGGGGGTCTGACTTTTTGTGACTCCGTGTGACGAAGGGGGGGGGTCAAAAATCGTCCAAAATCGCGTGACGTCATTTATGGACGGCCCCATACCAACTAATATGTTAAATAAATAACGTTTATTAGTATCATTGAGCAACAGACAACGTGAAAAATAATGAGCATGAATCTCAAAAAAATAAGTCAAACAACAATCTGCTGCTCAAATGAGCATTGGGGCAGTGTCCAATTCTTGGTGGCCTCGAGTGAGTAGCGGGAAATCCGCGTCTACGGTGGTGAACATTCTCTCCATAGAGCAGTGGTTCGTAACCTTTACTAGGGTCTCCACCCATTTGGTTGCCAATCGTAAAAAAAAGATAATGTTAATAAATACATAGGTCTAAGGAAACAAAGTAGTTGTACTTACGTACCCGTGCATAATTTGTGTTTTCGATTATTTACCTTCCTAAACATCTGGCCATGTCTCGCACCCCCAGGGGGTGCAGCGTGCACCCCACGTTAAGAACCACTGCCACAGAGCAACCACTGTTCAATTCCCACAAAGTGGTCACCCGTTTCATCCACGCCTGAGGGACAATGGGCTGAGTCATCCTGAAACCTGGAATTTGGAAAACGGAAATTTCCGATTTTTGAAACGAACGTAGCCTCATGCCGAGACTAAATACGGCCACTCGGACCGTGCAGTGCCACTGCAAACCACACAACCAATGCGGGCAGAAAGTCAATACCTGCCATCCGTGGCGTGGCGATATACAAAGAGACTGTTGGTAAGCACTGACCTGTGTCTCTGAACCTATAGCTCACCTATGAATGTGAGTGCATTGAAAAACTTTCCGCTGGAGTCTAAGCTTACCATTAACCCAGCTTAAAAGGACATTTGAGATGGCTAATATGCGTGTGCATGACATGAAAACACAGGTTCATAGAGTCATTCAAATTCTACAAGACTCCCAATTCTCTGTTTACAACACAACTATAAATGAATAGCTGCTGACTTATAAATGTTAAATGGATGAGCATGGACTAACCAACTTTATCCCACAAAAAATATATCAAGTTCCATTTTTCTTTCATGTTTGTTGCAGCAAAATGCAGTAGTTATTCATATTAGATGAGAAGGAACAATGCAGTGAGCAGTATCACATCACGTCAGATGCAGCTGCACCAAATGGAGAATTAGGAATAGCCCACAGTACAACTGTGGCCACCAATCTCAAACCATGAAATAGTAGAGTACACCATTGGCCAATCCCACCGTTTACTGTATTTCAGATATTCACCGTGCTACTCCTAACGCCAACCTCGACACGGACATATAAGGAAGATGCGGCTGGGAATAACGCAATGAGCAGGGCATGGTAGCGCACGCCTATGATCTAGCACTTCGCAGGCAAGGGTTGGTGACAAGATGTCAACTACCTCATCTGGTTTCCAGGAGGTCGTGGGTTCGATCCTGACCATTAACGCATGTATATTTGGAGTTTGCATACTTTCCCTGTGGCTGCGTGGATTTTTCTCCAGGTCTTCCGCCCCCCCCCCCCCCCCACATTTAGAAACATGCATTTAGAATATTTGGCTGCTTTACATTTCCACGTGATAAGCCACTCCATTGAGCTATCATTTGTGGCCAGGTTGCTTCTGAAAAAGCGGGACTAACCTGGTAAAATGAAAAATAGTTAAAATAGTTGAGGATCATGCAGCTCTGTGAGCTTGCAAAAGCAGCTGGGCTGTGAAGAACCCAGGAAATGCATTATTGATTCCTTGTGTAGGGAGATTTGGAATGTGATCAGTTCATATGCATGAGGTTTCCCTGGTTAGTCTAGCTTCCGTCCATAAACTAAAAACTCATCAATGGAAACAGGCGAATATCCATATGCAAAATCCTCCTGATAAAGTATCAAGGCTCAGTGAGTCTTTGGTGCATAAATAAAGGGCCATATTGAATGGCACCAGAGGATATCACAAAGATGCCCATTAAGTTATCTCAATAGGCCTATTATCCACACTAGGTGGTATCCCTTTATATGTCGTGCAAATAATGACTTCCTCAAGGGTAGGACATGGGTTTTATTTTACCAAACTTCACCACAGTGATCAATATGGACTGGTGTATGGGGAAGAGGGGGTTACGACCAGTTCTCATATCACTCGTCACTGATGTTGGTCTTGGCTGGGAAATAAACTCAGATAACCAGATCCGTAGCGCAGTGGGCTAACCACAATGTCACCTCTGCCCCACCCACAACCGAATCATGCCAAATAATAACAACGTTGAATCACAGCTGGTTGAAACCAAACCCAGATTTGAACCCTGGATTTCACAGGTGCAAGCCAGTGAAGTGTCCTAACATGGCCTCTATAATCCTCTGAGACACCTGGCCACCCAGGACACGCGTTGAGTTATCCGAATCACGCCGCGACTCTGGCATGTCTAAAAAGGATCCGCGCGTGACACATGGACCATCTCGCCTTCCTGCAGCTTCTAATGAGGTCGCATCAAATTACTTCAATATATTCATACCCCTGCACAAGGCTGCACCTGACACCCATTTATTGTCCATTACTGCGCACGTCCCATTACACTCGGAGACATTTACCAGGACGGTGGGGGATTGTGGAATTATTGGCCCATTTTGGTGCTTCCTATTAATAATGATTTCCCAATCATTAACATTATTTTGCACTCATTACATTTCGTAAACCACTGTCGTCTGCACTCTTTCAATGGACGAATGGTAAAATTACGCAATCTCTCTTCTGAAGCCTTGTCGTGGCGAGCAGACCTTGACGCTAGCATTTAGCTCCCGAACATATTGCCATATGCAATAATTGAACAGAAATATATAGCCAGCTGAGTGAAGCTGTGCTTACATGCCTTATTCACTATTTCCCTATTCACTACTTCCGTATTCACGAATGCAAATTTCGGGTGGCGTTCATCATCCTTTCAGGACTGTGAAATCATCAGTGGGGATCATTTTGAAATACTGGCCCCGACCATAGTCATTTGGCATTTATGCCACTAGTTCAGGGTCAGCAATGAAGAATGAACACCGTTAATTGCTATTAAAAGCAGCAAGACACTTTGACTCCAATGAAACAAAAATAAAATAAAATCAGAGCTTGAGGCGTCTCGTCATTTTGTTCGATAAAGCACCCTTGAAGCATAGCCAAGTCGCAAACGCCTCAATGACAACAACCAACTGCTTAACTGGGCACCTAAAAAACTAAAATAGTGGCAGCTCAAACAATACCAGCCACTAGCACCCCCAACACCAACATCACTCAAATGCACACATAGTCCAGACCACGCACAGAACAATCAACAATCATACCTCTACTTACAAGCAGGATGTTTGCACAACTACTTTTTTTTCTGTTATGAAGAAAGACATCATGTGATCCTCTGCCGATCGTTGAGCCGTACACTGTTTTTGCTGGGAGGATTTATTTCCTTCGCTGCAAGCCACCCTTTTTTTTTGTAAGTCTGCCGTCTCGGCGTCTGCCCGCACAAAGGCACGGTGATTTCTGTCGAGGTATGGCAGAGGCCAGCACGTCACGCCTCGCCATTGCGCATGCAAAAAAAAACGATACTCAGAATGATGAAACCAATCGGCTGGCGCGCATGCGAGTGCCCCGTGTGCGGAGTGTGCGCCTTTCCGTTGGTGCGACGTATATGTTGTGGGGAGCAATGATGCGGTCATTTCTATCGTCTGGGTTTACTAGGGTATGAGTCCCAACACACAAAAAAAACAACACAAGACCACTGGAAATGCGCACTGCATATGAATCTGAGCTGTGCATTCCCCAACCATAAATCAGTGCCTTATGATGCGTGAACTTCAGCACGGGGTAGGAATATGCGACCAGGCCTGGTGCGAGCCAAACCACCACTTCCCATCCTGTGGCAGCCTTAATGCGTACTCACATCACTTACGATATGCAGAATGTATGTCATGTGGTTAAGCATGTGTATAGTGTGCGTGCATGTGATTACACAAAATAGTTGCATACGATAAACGTGAACTAGGGTTGATTCCTGACCGTATACAACTTCAGTGGATATTTGTATCTTAACCAAACCTAGGACTCCTTCCTTTCGGTTAACTCAGCCTAAATGTGTATCAATGCAAACACCTGGCACTCAGGTTTGATACTGGCTAAATATTGAGTGGCATTGCAGTAGCCTTAACCTTAATCGGTTCTCACTTAGTGAAACAGCTCCAACAGCTTATCTCGGCTAAAAGGGTTAATCTGCCTTTCTGTGTGTCTTTCAGAGCACAATGGTTTGGTTGTGGACAGACCACACACTGACCTTGATTATTGTGGGGTTTAAAATCAGAGCAATCTGTTATCTGTACCTGGAGTTTACCTTCGTATGGTTGAATGAGTCCTCAATGGGCATGGAGTGTGCAAAAACAGCAGGGCTGTGGCCGCAATGATGTGCGACATTGCTTCTTCCGATATGAGTGTGTGCCGTGCCGACCATAACAGGTAGGCTTGCTGTTATTTTCTCCTGATACCATGGTCCAAAGTCAACGTGTTTTCCTGCTTACATGCGCAATGGGGTGGTACGCATTTCCATTGGCCGACCTGAGTCAGTGATGGAAATATCACATTCTGATGGCACAAGCCAAAGCAGGCAAATAAAGTGGAATCTGTGTATCTGTGCATGTTCACGTGTATATGTGTGTGTGTAAGTATGGACATGGGTAGAGCGTGTATTGCTTAGCGTGTTGCGCTACGAACCCAGCGGCCAAAGTTCGATTCCCGCTCACGGCCAACACCAGTAACAATAATCTGAACTGGTCCTGGGCCTCCCCTAGGTCAACTCAGCCTCAAATTAGTACCTGGTGCGGTGTGTAAACATTACCACTCTGGAGACAAAGGCGGCCGGTCGTGGTGCTGGCCTCTCACCTCCTCGTGTGCCGTGTCAGGCTTCATAGGTGCTCGCTAACAGCACTTGCCCCAAATGTCTGTTGAGGCTATACGGGGATATTTGTCTTTGTATTTGTGCTTTTCTCTGCATGTATCTGCATGCGAATGTGTCTGTCCATGTGCTAGGGCATGTTCCAGGACACTTACTTGTACACTCGTGTGTTTTCACACAGTGTGTCCTAACTTGGGGTCGATTCGTTGACGAGCACGATGTGACGGATGTCAAGACACATGCAGCTTGATACGTCTGCACATTTTGGCACCATGCCATCAGTGTGTGCTGTTTCAAAGTCACCGTGTGGAAACGGAATCTTTATGTTCTATGCAGTTATCCACGTAAAATGTGAAATACAACGCTCATGCAATGCACGTGAGTGTGCGTCGACTCCGACTGTGGATGCGTTAATGTCGTGTCGTGGTTAGCACCTCAACAACCCCAGTATCCCGAGATAACGTCGATGCTGAGTAGCTTGCGCCGACATTCGTGTCGATGAGAGATTGGCAGAGAGTTGTGCTCTCTCCTGGCTACACCACCCACCGTATGCTGTGGTGAACCAGCAAGATATTGCCCCATATATATACATTAATAAGTAATGGATAGTCCTTTGTATATCCGCTGCTTGATTAAAGCCTCCCCTGTGCCTCGTGTCAGTCAAGGGGGCTATTTGACCATACTTTACTGTGCTGGTCAGTATAGGTTGGGGAAGGGTGGGGACCCAAGACCCGTTCAGATATCGCTCGCCACCGATGCCAACCATGGATAGGAATTTAAATCAGATATCGAGGATCATGGCGCAATGCATTATCACTGTGTCACCGCTGCATTCATTTTCAACGGATACAATTTGCGTCGGCTTCATGGAAACAACAAAGGCATCCCGAGATGAAATCTCTATTAGGTTTAGACGGAATATGTTTAACTTGTGGATGTGTTTGCACTGCTTATGTGTGTTGGGTGTGTGTACACTCCCAGTATAGAGCACAGAGTTACAAAATTACTCTGGAGAGCGTCTCAAAGCAACCTTTGCAATCGTACTTTCACAGTGTTCACAGCCCCATTTTTACAGAGTTCATCGGGCGAGCCATTACCGGTGCCGCTGTAGAAATCATCGCCGGATTACAGCTCGCGGCTTAGCTCCCCAATTGCGCCGACATGCAATTTTTGTCGCAAGGCCTCGGTAAATGTGTTTGTTCTGCATCGGTGGCTGAGTACTGCCCGTTAATGGATGAAAAGTTTAAAGGACGAACGGGCAGGCCAATCGAGTTCAGTACATTGTTGTTGTTATTGCTGCTGCTGCTGTGAGCACAGTGGTGGTGCCTTACTGCCCCACTGCCATGCGCAGAAACCCGCACGGCTCTGAATGGGGGAGGAATACTTAAGTTACCAAACAGAACACTGCGCACGGATGATGTGGGCTTCCCGCATAAGCCGCGCGAGTAGGATTAAGCACAAGCAAGTTTTGATTTGAGAGTCCTTGGCTTAAAACATTCGCGGCATCACCATCACTTGGGGTTTTGTCGCAGTGGTCCAGGTGATTTACCTCCCCATGGTCAACAGAGTTCCAATAAGATGACTCTGTTGCTGGTTTGCCACTGCGCTTCGCTTAGTATCTCCGTGGCCTCCATCAAATTTCATTTCACGGATTGAGTCACGAATGCCATTGATTGTAAATTTCATTTTATTATTCTGGCACATTTTTTGCGGTGTTTTATTTAATTATATGTTGTGTCTTTTGCTTGGTACATTTGCTTGATATTATGTATTAGTTTTACTGTTGGAGCCTGTTTTAAGTAGCATTATTGGTTTCTAAGAACATGCCTTTGCAATTGTGTTTTGGACGTTCACAATTGAAACTCGCTTGAGATAAAATTCTCATCAAAACACATTAACGTCATCTGCCAATAATAACATATTGTATTGGATTGTTAAAATATATTGCAACTATATTTTTCCAATTACAATGTGCAGCTGTTCAATATGTTTCTTTATATGTGTCTTGCAAATGTACTCATGTTTTACCCGTGTAAACTTTGCAATACATAAACAGGTATATGTCATTCACATTCGATCCTTTATGTCTCAGCACTTGAATTTCATGGTGAAATTTGACTCATTTATATGTTGCCCCAGTTCACTGTGACAGGAGATAATTTGTACTAAAGGACTTTCACCTGCATGGTTTCAGCCACCAAGCAAAGACCCATTGATTTATGAAATGACGGATTGATTCCAATATTTGTTTCTACCCAGGGAAATTGCCACGTTCCAATTTAGTCTAAAATTAGGCAATAATTGATTAACCTTAAACTGAATGAATAGTCCAGTGGTCAGCGTGATCAAAGCTAAAACAGTTTGCATAGCATCAACAGTTCGATTCCTATACAACCACCTGATAACATCCTTGGGGGGATTAGCAAAATCACCATCTGCTGCAGCAGTGGACATTGAGGGCCCTGTGGCATCATTCACATCAGAAGAGTGAACCATTGTGTGCCGGTTTTCAAAGCTCAGTGTTGCACCGAACAATCGTTTCCCATTAAGCATTACGTGAATTGAACTTAAGATGTCGTTGAATGTGTTATGGGTGGTCTACTACTCCTAATTGCTGATAACCCCCCCCCCCCACCCGGCGTTTAGCTGCATTCATGTCAGTGGAATCGTATCAATATTCAGCAAATATCATCACAACAATCGGTTAATTAGGCTTTGTGTCCATATATATATAAATTAATAAGTAATGGATAGTCCTTTGAATATCCGCTGCTTGATTAAAGCCTCCCCGTGCCCCGTGTCAGTCAAGAGGGCTGTTTAACCATACTTCACTGCGCTGGTCAGTATAGGTTCAGACTGGTTCAGATATCGCTCGCCACCGATGCCAGCCATAAATAGGAATTTAAATCAGGTGTCTAGGATCATGGTGCAATGTATTAACACTGTGTCACCGCTGCATTCATTTTCAACGGCTAAAATTTCCGTCCGTTTCATGGAAACAACAGAGGCATCCCGAGATGAAATCTCACAAATTCGGCTTTTTTCAACGTGACATTAATGGCACCCATAATTCTGGATGCCTTTCATATCTTCACAGCAACAACAAATACAAAAAAATCTCATTAAATTTACATAATATATGAAAGACATTTGCCCATTTTGGTGAAATATAAAATCTCACAAATATTGCAAAGTTGTGATCGAACCTACCACGGATGTTCTACAGTCTCATGGCAACTGACTATCCACAAAATGAAACCATAGTTTTCCATGTGAATAGAAATGTCAACATTTTAACAACGCTCATTAACTACCAGACCTGGCGTTATAAATGTGGCGCAAAACTGTATGAATAAAATGTTATTTGGTTTCTTCGCATCTTTTTTTTGGGGGGGAGGGGGACATTCAAATCTAAACATATCAAAGCCGAGACTGTCTCTCTTTGGCACAAGTGTAGTGGGTTCACTTGAGAGACACACAAATTCAGGAGGCAACATGTTTATTCTACGACCACAAAGAGGTAACTACATAACTGGTAACCACCACGGGGTAACTATATAAACGGGTCAGGTCAGTCGGCATAAACCCTGACCCACGATGCCGAGCACGAAGACGGAGACCGAGGAGAAGACGTAGCACAGCGGGTTCCATTCCAGCAGACAGCCCCGATGGGACCCCGGGACCTCCCTTTTATGCCCCACAGCGTGGCCTGGCTCCGCCCTCGGCCACGCCCCCTTCTGGAACTTCCCAGAAGATTCTGGGCCATACACCACGTGTCCCTTCTGTCACTTTTGGCCCACATCCTTACCTTGTCCTATTACGTGCCCTTGCCAGCCAATCGGGCTACTACGTCCTCAAATGCCCCCTACTCTGCCAGCCCCCAGAACCATGCTCCCCTAGAGACCTCCTCCATGACATCGTGTACTCTGCTGGCAGAGGGCTACTATACACGCAATTCCTCTCTCTGTCAGTAGATGGCTCTAAGCGCTGTAGTGACCCATCTATATGTCACTACACAAGTATGAGGTTAGCAGGCATATATTTCAACTTGTGGGTGATCGCTGCTCACATTTTGTCCTCTTCCCCCCAGGTTTTCAAAACCTTTGGAGTATGGCTCCAATATTACATTAAAACACACACTTACGAAGGGTAATATGGTGTACTGCACGAGAGGCATAGTATATAAAATAATAGATGATGATAACGTTGTGCCTCCGAAAAAATGAGAATGATAGCAATCATAGCCTTTCATAAAAAGACATTAAATATTCTCCATTTGACGTGCTTGACAAATAAAAAAGGAAACAAGCCAGTGGTTAACCACGCACTTGATCATTTGCCATACCACCTATCTCACATCGTGTAAATGCTACATACACTACAATGCAAGCACATTGATAACTCCTTTTTTATAACTAAAGAAAATAAGATATGATACATTCACAATGAACAAGTGGGCCACAGATTCATAATTTGACACCGGTGTGTTGGAGAGCCAAGCCACAACATTTACAAACTGAGTACACCCCGCACAGAAATCTTCCCTTATCAAGACACTCATTCATTGAGCTAAGAAAGTTTCAGATGGTGACAGTCTGAGAAGTGAAATTCAACATGTTAAAGAAGCGCTGCAAATGAACAGTTACAATGATGCACAAATCAACAGGGCATTGAATACCAAAACCAAATCAAATAACAAGAGCATTGAAACTGCCCAAGTAATTAAAACGATAAAAATACCGTACATTGCGGGAGTAACTGATAAACTTGCCAGATGTTTGGAAAAACAAAACATCCAAGTCAGATTTGTCACGGTACATAAAATACAGAATTTAATATCTTTCGATTTAAAGCTTTCGTGACTGCAGGAATTCATCTTCTTGGTTTTTTCGGTAAAGTCACGTAGAAGGGGAGTAATAAAATAATAAAAATAATAAAACATAATAAAATAATTCTCACGACGTTTCGGCCACAACGCAAGCAGCCGTCTTCAGGTGAAACCAGGTCTGTCGAGGCGACAGCGTCTGAATGGAACAGCACACGTGCTTGGAGCATATATATAAGCTGGGTTGGGAGGGGGGGTGAAGGGGGGGGCGCCTTAACAAAAGAATTTGCATATCAAGAGGTATGTAATTAGTGCTACTTGTGTTCGTGCATTATGCAGGATTAGCAGCATCAAAGGAGCGGATATGGGAAATGCAGGTATGTGAAGAGTGTTACTTTGCCCGTGCATGATGCAGGATTAGCAGTATCACAGGGAGGGGGTGGGGGTAGCATTAATAAAGGGATGAAGTGTTAATAGTATGTAGCTGCAGTAACTAAAACCACCATGTAAACAACTAAAGTATAAACTACATAGTATCATAATTATACTAAATATACTCTACAATAAGCTGAGTTACTAACAGTAGGTAATACATTACAATTCTACGTCGTAAAAAATATAATATGCTTCCATCTAAACTTTATTCTCTTACATCGCACAAGTCTACACCGTACTATATACTGCCATAGACAAACCCAAACATTAAATTATATACTGTATTGCTATAAACCACCCTATACCTTATCCATTGTAATGTTACACTATGTATTATTATACCCACCCTAATGTATATCACACTGCTGTATATTCACTATACAATTACGATACTATATATTACTTTGTACATTGTATTAAGCATTAACAATTTGATACGATTTATTATTATACAATCCGCTATACACTGTACCATTGACCGTCGTGTGAAAGATACTAAGAGGAAGCAACGAAATATGTCAATGGGAGAGTAGTGGGAGGAGACTTGCAGCGGAGCAAAGAATCCATTCCCTGTGGAGAATACAAGATATATAGTCAATGCCAGTGAGTGGAACGCGGTCTGAAAGTCACTGTAAACGTGAACACAATCAGTTAAGATCCGAAATGGTTTATTACGTACTTCCAATGATTGCTGAGCCAGAATCCATCTTCTCGATTGAAATTGTCTCTGTGTTTCTATATGTGGATCGCCTCATGAACGAATCTCTCATGGTAGCCAGATGGCTTGCAGAGAACCTCTGTCTTGGAGAAGTCAATATAATGTGAGCCCACTGAATTGTAACAGTGATCTGCCACGGCTGAGGTGTTTGTCCTATCGTGTTTCAAGTCTGCTTTATGTTCACGGATGCGGTCCGAGACATGTCGTTTGGTTTCTCCAATGTAACTGCTACCACAGAGGCAACTTAGTTTGTAGACGCCAGGGTACTGTATGTCTGGTACCACATCTTTAACAGACGGGACGAGATCACGGATTTTATGTACTGTGTTGAATCGGACCTGGATCTTGTGTTTTATCAGGATTTTGTAGATATTTTTGTGACCCCAGCAATGTAGGGTAAGGTGATGGTTTTGAAAGGCTCCTCAACAGGGTCCTTCTTGATGGTTGGAGTGATGGCTTTTCGGATTGTGTAGTCGGAGTAACCATTAGCCTTAAGAGCTTGGCATACGTGTTTGAGTTCACTGGCAATGTGTTCCTGGTCGGCGATGCATTGGGCTCTATGGTATAGAGTCTTGATGAGGGAATTCTTGAATTAGCTCAATTAAAAAAGAGGGATGACATTGTCATCCTCTCAGCCGACAAAGGCAATGCCACTGTCATCATGGACAAAATAGAATACAACAATACAATTAAAGAACTACTCAACGATGGCAGCTATACAAAATAAAAAGAAACCCCACCAACAGCCTCGTCATTAAAACCAACAAAATCATTTCTGATTCAACCGCATTAATTGATCAAACCAAACAGTTCTCGTTGAAACCTTCTGCAGCCAGGCCACCAAGATTATATGGCTTGCCAAAGATATTTAAAGAAGATACACCTCTTCGACCCATTGTCTCTACTATCAACTCCCCCATCTGCAAACTGGCTCGTTTTTTGTCTGAAATCCTGCGGCCTTTCACTGGAAAAAACACCTCTGCGGTACTAAACTCTACTGACCTGGTACCGACAATCAAGGGGATTTCCCTGTCCCCAGACGACCTGCTTGTCAGTTTTGATGTGGTTTCCTTATTCACCAAAGTTCCTGTACCTGACACCATCGCAATCATTGAAGACTTGGTTCATCAAGGACTGAATACTGGGGTACCCCCCCTGGTGAGACACTGCTTAACCAATACATACTTCAACTGGAATGGAACTTTCTACAAACAAACTGAGGGCACCCCAATGGGCTCCCCCCTATCTCCGGTTGTAGCCAACGTTTTCATGGAGAAATTTGAGACTGACGCCATCCAGACTGCCACTTTACACCCGACCTTATGGAAGAGGTACGTAGATGACACTTTTGTCATCTGGCCACACAGCCGACCTGCTCTAGACCAATTCCTCGACCACATCAATTCCATACACCCAGCCATCAGATTCACCATGGAAGTCGAAAAAGATGGCAAGCTACCCTTTTTGGATGTCCTAATTAAAAAGAGACCTGATGGTTCAATGAGCCACTCTGTCTACATGAAAGCCACCCATACGGATGCTTACCTAAAACCGGATTCCCACCACCATCCATCCCAGAAGAATTCCCTCAAGACTCTATACCATAGAGCCCAATGCATCTCCGACCAGGAACACATTGCCAGTGAACTCAAACACGTACGCCAAGCTCTTAAGGCTAATGGTTACTCCGACTACACAATCCGCAAAGCCATCACTCCAACTATCAAGAAGGATCCCGTTGAGGAGCCTTTCAAGACCATCACCTTACCCTACATTGCTGGGGTCACAAAAAAGATCTCCAAAATCCTGATAAAACACAAGATCCAGGTCCGATTCAACACAGTACATAAAATCCGTGATCTGGTCCCGTCTGTAAAAGATGTGGTTCCAGACATACAGTACCCTGGCGTCTACAAACTAAGTTGCCTCTGTGGTAGCAGTTACATTGGAGAAACCAAACGACATGTCTCGGACCGCATCCGTGAACATAAAGCAGACTTGAAACACGGTAGGACAAACACCTCAGCCGTGGCAGATCACTGTTACAATTCAGTGGGCTCACATTATATTGACTTCTCCAAGACAGAGGTTCTCTGCAAGCCATCTGGCTACCATGAGAGATTCGTTCATGAGGCTATCCACATATACAAACACAGAGACAATTTCAACCGAGAAGATGGATTCTGGCTTAGCAATCATTGGAAGGACGTAATAAACCATTTATGATCTTAACTGATTGTGTTCACGTTTACGGTGACTTTCAGACCGCGTTCCATTCACTGGCATTGTATTCTCCCAGGGGAATGGATTCTTTGCTCTGCTGCATAGACATATGTTGTTGCTTCCTCTTAGTATATTTCACACTGTATAATAACAAATAGTTTTAAAATGTATATGCTTAATACAATGTACAAAGTAATATATAGTATCGTAATTGTATAGTGAATATACAGCAGTGTGATATACATTAGGGTGGGTATAATAATACATAGTGTAACATTACAATGGATAAGGTATAGGGTGGTTTATAGCAATACAGTATATAATTTAATGTTTGGGTTTGTCTATGGCAGTATATAGTACGGTGTAGACTTGTGCGATGTAAGAGAATAAAGTTTAGATGGAAGCATATTATATTTTTTACGACGTAGAATTGTAATGTATTACCTACTGTTAGTAACTCAGCTTATTGTAGAGTATATTTAGTATAATTATGATACTATGTAGTTTATACTTTAGTTGTTTACGTGGTGGTTTTAGTTACTGCAGCTACATACTATTAACACTTCATCCCTTTATTAATGCTACCCCCACCCCCTCCCTGTGATACTGCTAATCCTGCATCATGCACGGGCAAAGTAACACTCTTCACATACCTGCATTTCCCATATCCGCTCCTTTGATGCTGCTAATCCTGCATAATGCACGAACACAAGTAGCACTAATTACATACCTCTTGATATGCAAATTCTTTTGTTAAGGCGCCCCCCCCTTCACCCCCCCTCCCAACCCAGCTTATATATATGCTCCAAGCACGTGTGCTGTTCCATTCAGACGCTGTCGCCTCGACAGACCTGGTTTCACCTGAAGACGGCTGCTTGCGTTGTGGCCGAAACGTCGTGAGAATTATTTTATTATGTTTTATTATTTTTATTATTTTATTACTCCCCTTCTACGTGACTTTACCGAAAAAACCAAGAAGAAAAATTTAATATCTGTTACAAAAGATGTATTACCGAAGCTATCAACAGAAGGTGTGTACAGGATTAACTGCACGTGTGGTAAATGTTATGTTGGGCAAACAGGACGAATGATCAGCAGGAGACTAAAAGAACATCAGAGAAATATTAAATTCTCCCAAATACAACTGTCAGCAGTAGCAGAACATGCGTGCCAACAAGGGCACTCAATTGATTTTGATAATGTTGACGTTTTGTGCAAAACTATCTACTACTGGCCAAGACTAATTAGAGAATCTATCGAAATTGAAAGAAATCTAAATAACTTTAACCGTTCGGATAGCTACCGCCTTAGTGCTGCGTGGAAGCGAATCATCAAATAATACATTATTTAAATGCATGCCTACAAAGGGCAGCGTACTTCAATAGGGATTACCGATGGTAGGGCTATTTTAATACACGCAATAGACAGGAAGGATTAGTTCAAAGGGCTCGCATAATGCACATGCATAATGTACGTTGCCTCAGTAATCCCCCCCCCCCCCCCCACATTGTGCAAGAGTGCAGAAGGGTGGTCAACACATCTACGTCTCTATATAAGGAACGAAACAGTAAGACTTCTCCACAAATCTGGCTGTCGCCTGATGAAGCTAGTTGTAATTACTGGCGAAACGTCGTACTCAGTTTGTAAATGTTATGGCTTGGCTCTCCAACAAACCGGTGTGCTGCAATAGTGACGAATTTGCATGTTCTGTTTACGTGACAACCCTTACTAGTTGGCTGTATCGGGTGGTGGCGGGTTTTATCGACACATTTATATATTTACGCGATCTAACCCAAAAAAACCTCTATTATGGAGTTTTAGTAATAGTTTATCAAAAATGTTTGCTTCATGGCCTCTTGTTCCTCCACCATCTGAGTGTTGTAAAGTTATATATAACTAAGAGTTGTACAATACTATGAAACTTTATACACATATCTGAGTATAAAAAAACACCTAGAATGTGTTTGAATTGGATGAGTATTTTTTTTATTGTGCAATGACAGTAGAGTCATCCTCCGGTGTGAGTGGACTAGTGGCCACGGGAGATAATGACAGGGGAGTCAGTCTGCAGCACGAATGGACTAGTGGCCACAGGAGGTAATGACAGGAGAGTCAGCCTGCAACACGTATGGACTAGTGGCCACGGGAGGTAATGACAGGGGAGTCAGCCTGCAGCACG
>CM025664.2:3236802-3263963 GCA_014621495.2 Entosphenus tridentatus
ACTAGTGGCCACGGGAGGTAATGACAGGGGAGTCAGCCTGCAGCACGTATGGACTAGTGGCCACGGGAGGAAATGATAGGGGAGTCAGCCTGCAGCGCGAATGAACTGGTGGCTACAGGGATGATTGAGAATAGGAGCGTGGTCAGGTGACGGAAGAGGACAGTGGAGGCTGCTGTATTTGAACAACACTTGCAAAAACGTAGGGTACCTGCCAACAAGGTTCCCCCATTTGAAAAATTGCCACATTTTATTTGCGATCGTGAAACATGCTCACGTAAATATATCGGGGAAAAAGCGTCCCATATCGCCTCACTTTGTTGGTGAAATATCCACTAATCTGTCTACAAACATATATCTCCCGATGTGGCTCTTTTCCATCTGGCGCTATATAACCCTAGACAAATTCTGGCATTCAGGAATGCATTCTCAACTGTAATTTGTTTTAAACATTGCATTCCTCAAATTGTCCAAACGGGTACGATTTGCTCGTGAATTATTTATTCAAATGTTGTACTAAAGCTAAAAACCTGCAATATGGTAACAAACAATGGCAGCCAGGATTATAATAAATAGGTAGAGCAAGCCACAAGTGTACACACAACCCACCTCCCAAAAACGTTTCAAGTTTGGGAATACAAGCACCGTATCTTATCAGGGCAGCATATGCAATCTCAAAAACACATTCTACCCAGAAAGAAAGAGATTTGTTTACATTCTGCTGCAGCATTAAATTACACACGTGGATGCACAAGACCGGTTTGACTCTATAAGGCGCATGTGCGAGCAGCATGCTTATTAAGTACCCACAGGGTGGCACATACGGACATGTGCAATGGTGCAACAGAGTCATAATGACAGTGGTGCCTTCATAACGCCGCACATTATCCAGTTGCATGGGATTTCTGTTATCCGCAAATCTCAGACAAGGGGTGGGGGGGGGGGGCGCTTATATCTAAATAAAGAGGACATGCCCTGGAATATTTATGAAGAATCATGGTTATCCATAAATATTATTATCTGTGAGCCCATGTCTCCACATCATATAAGAATAGTTCCACTACACATACATTTGTAGTCTTTCCAGCATGTCCAGGGGCAGCACGCTAACAGCACTAGGGCAAATTCTCTGTTAAAGTCTCTACAGGGGATAATTGTCTTTGTTTATATCCCTGAAAAATAAGCGTAAGTACGTGAACCCGTGATGATCAGTTTGTTACATATCAAATGAGTGTTCACCTGTTAATTCAAAATCTAACCAACCAAACAACAATTTTAATTAAACGGCCACCAACAGAGAATAGGACCAGAAAAATATTATTTGAGCAGGACAACATTAAATTTTGACTATACAGCATCTGAAAAATCACAACACTGCTGTTAATCTTGGCCAATACCACAGCAAGGGCATGTGCCCATCGCTTCATACATATGGGGCCACCGGATGTTCTTGCCTCTGGCAGCCAGCTTCACTATGAATTATTATATTGCTTCTGTAGGCAAGCTGTGTGCGTAGCCTTCCAAATAAATGCATGTGACGATTACCCATGCGCAACTATACAAACACGCTGGCGAAAATATAAACAAAACAATGACTGATGTGCATTGTGCTTTCTGCGCCTCGCTCCATTGTTCTATCTGGAAATAATTCGTTGAAAGCCTTTGTGGCAAAACATGCACCATGTTGGGCTGGATTAGTCATTATATATTTCCCCAGCTCACAAACATCACCAAGTGCCTCCCTCTTTGTGTGGTGGCTTGAAATTCGGTCTGATTTAGATGCTTCATTTGTCCACATTGTATGGACACGTTTTGTTACAAGCTTGATGATTGTATTGGGATTTTTTTCGGCAGTTTGTTGTCATTTTTCAGAACGATTGCAGATCACATTTATTTGTACATTTGGTATTTGTGCCATCCTTGCAGTGCAATGCGATAACGAGGTGCTTTGTTTCATTTACGTAGTCTGCAGTGGTTCTGCAAGAGGGGAGAGTGTTACTCTGTGTAATCCCAAGCGAGCAACTTGCTGGTAAATGGAAAAAAGAGGCACATTTGGGCCATGATGTCAGCTTGGCCCGGCTCTGTCTCCAGCTCCTCTGCTTGACTGGACATCTGTGAAAAGAGCTTCATAGCTCGTCGGATTCCTCCAGTCTGAAAACTTTAGATTCTGGATTCTGGATGGCACAACCAGCACAATGTCCCCCCAGTTCTGATGTTTTACATACAGCACTCGGCACTCATTTTAAGGTGGAGTTGAATGTAAGGGAGGCTCAAGATCTCTTCGGTTCATATATCCCTCACTACCGATGTTAGCCACGGCTGGGATTCAAACTCAGATGTTTGCCAGTATCATAGTGCAATGAGCGAACCACTGGGCCATCATTCCCCACAACAAACACACACCCGTATGTACACACATATGTGTATATATATATCTAAGTGCTTTGCTACCATAGTCTAACAAGTGTACAGAGACACGGACTCTGGAGATTTACTAAGCCATCCTTTGTTTCAATGCAAATTAGCAGCTCCCACAATCCATTCCGTCTTTGTCCCTTTAACCAGCACCCACCACTTACTCCCATTACTCTCGTCTACCATGCTAAAGCCACCTGAGTCAATCACTCTCTGTCATCTATCTCTCCCTTTCCTGAACATGTCTCTATCCCCCCACCCCACCGTCGCTCCCTTCTCTTTACACTGCCTGCACCTTTGACTGGCAGTCGCTGACTAGGAGGCGGCCCCAGTGCTGACGTTAGGAGATTGCCCAGAGGTCCCCTTGTGCACAGCGGAAAGGCGTCGTGGAGACAAGTCACCTCATCGTCCGCGCGTCTGGTCAGCCCAGCCCTCACAGCACCCGCTCCTATGAGCGTGCGTCTGTATATATGTAAAGATCTGGACACATTCCCATCAGTGAGCTCCTCCGGTAGTCAAGGTTGCGTTGGCTGGATCATGTACCCCCGCATGCCCAGCCACCACATGCCCAAGCAGCTTATGTTTGACTGGATAGTGCGGGCTAAAAGGGCGCGGCACGGGTTGGAGAAGAGATGGATTGACGCGGTACCGGAGGATGTGGAGCTGAGTGGATTTGCCGAAGACTGGTACCAACGATGTCAAGATTGGCCTCTATGGAGGAGGCTCGTGAAGGACACTACTGGGCAGTTGGACACAGTCGCCCTCCAACAACAACGGAGGGCGGAGGAGCAACATTTACAACAACGAGTGGAGCGCCGGGCAGCAAAAACGCAGCAAGTTGGCGCAGTAGGGGGCACAGGTGGTGGTGCATCTGCCAGTCATCTCAGTCAGTCAACTCACAACACCTGGGTCTGTCCCGTGACCTCCTGTCACCAGTGAGCCTTCCACACTTCAATTGATGGCCTTAAAGTGAATCTAGCCTGGCACGAGTGCTGTGGTGATGTCACCACCACATGGTGGTAAATGGAGGCTGTTAATTTTGTTGTTGTAGGGATATGCTCCTGATTTTTTTATGACTGAAAAATCTCAATAATTTCTATATATGACATTTCGGAAGATTAAAAAGAAGATTGGTTCCCGGTTATTTGGGACAGGGAAGTTGACGCCATGAATAAGGTGCCACTTTGCGATTTTCCTGCAAAAATATGTCGTCACATTATGTCGAGTGATGTATATTTCTGTAATCCCGAAGATATCAATACTGTACATAACATCATGTAAATGATCCAAATGTCTGAAAAATATTCTACATTTTCTTTAAAAATTCTAAATGTTGGAATTCGAAATTCATCTCTGGTGTGGTGATCTGTCAGTCACCGCAGTCTGTTAACCAATAACACCTGGGTTTGTTCTGGGACTTTCTACCGACAAGCCTTTACCACTCAATGCTGTCCCAAAGTCCACCTATCCTGGCACAAGCACGGTGGTTACGTCCTTGAACATTGGTGAATAAGTGGTCTTTGTGTGTGTGTGCAGAATCATGCTGTGGTTTTTCTTTTTTTTATCACATTGTGAAATGCTGGTTGCCTGGGTTCGAATCGTGACCTTGAACAATATAATAGGCACCTTGTAACAGAACCTGACTTGGGCCTCCCCTAGGTTAACTCAACCTGACATTTGTATCTTAAGCTGTGCGACATCAATGGTCAGGAAACAAATGGGGAAGGGTGCCGTGCTGGCCACACTAAATACTCAATTGCCATACTGACCTTAATTAGTGCTTGCTAACAGCATTTGTATGTATGTATATTGGACTTATTTCGCACCATACATAGCCAACCACGCTAATCAGAGGTGTGGGGGAAGGACAACAAACTAAACACAAAAAGCAGTTCAAAATTATTGAGTTTTCAATCTACATTTAAAAGTACATAGCTGCAATGGATTCCTAATATCGGAAGGAAGAGCATTCCAGATGGCTGTAGAAGTGCATCTTCTGCGGTCGTCTGGAATGTATTGGCTTTTAAAGTCGCGTTGCGCTACGAACCTGGCCACCCGAGTTCGATTTCCACTCACGGCCAACACCAGTGACCTCGCCTAGGTCGACTCAGTCTCAAAATGAGTACCCGGTGCGATGTGTAAACATCGCCGCTAGGGAGACAAAGGCGGCCGGGCGTGGTGTTGGCCAACCACCTCCTCATGTGCCGTGCCGGCCTTTATTAGGTGCTCGCTAACAGCACTTGCCCCTACAGTCTGTTAAGGCTATACGGGGGATCTTTGTCTTCGTGTGTTTTCCCTTACAACACTGCCGTCATAAGCACTCTCCACATTAAATTCCGAGACAAATTCATTCTCTATTTCTATTAAACCATTAGCATATTTTTATGAAATCAATGCCAGAGATGTAACGAAATAAAAGACCATTGAAATATTTTCTTTGTAAGGGAGACAGGTAGGGACAGTTATTTTACACAAACCAAGGCATTCAGTAATTATTAAAGGCATTCAGTAATTATTAAAAATAAAACATATTTTAATACAAATTTACACATATAAATATATGATTTAATACAGTGCTCTAGGTTATTGTGCATTTTAAATATCATAGGTATTCCATATATGTTGTTCAATACATCAAGACGCATTAGTCAAATCTTCACGCCATTATTATAAGGCCACGTAATTTTTCTTCAAGGCAATTAATCGAGACCTTAAAATCCAGCGAAATTATCATAGTTCAGCCGGAAAAATAGTGGCACCTCCCACAGTACGGTGAAATACGGGAAGCTCAGTCTCTTCCAGGGTTTGGGCACTGTGCTATGAGCTGAGTGACACGAGTTCGATTCTTGGCCAAGCCTAATACCAGTGGCAAGTGTTCTCTGTATCAGTCCTAGGCATACCCATTCTTCAACCCACAATGAACATGTGCTGAATCGTGGTCAAACAACCTCCATGACTGACTCAACACAGTGAGGCGTCATCCAGCAGTGGATTTACAAAGGGCCACAAATCAATCTATTCTCAGCTACCACCACCATCACCATTACCAAACATGGAATCGATTATTACCACTAATCAATGCCCCCGACTCCTGATATATAGTCCTGCATATGACCCAACCTTAAAACAAGGCTGCATTGTCCCATAAACTAAATGTACATTGACGACCCTGCTGAATTAACACACACACCTTGTACAGCGTGGCACAACAACCTCCAAAATTAGTGTTGCACGACTTTGATATTCACAGCTCACAGTCTCATAACACTATGCATCGGAATAAGATGTTTCTGCAATGTGCTGTGCTAATTGTGATTCATATGCAATTTGCCAAGTTGATTAATGACGACTGTTGTTATGCACAAACATCGCAAGACAAGTGTTGCTACTTCGTGGGAAACGAACGAATGTGATGGGCGGTCGTGGCTACGCACGCCTGTAATCCAGCACGGTGGAGGCAGCGAGGGGTGGTGGATCAAGTGCATTTTATGAAACTCCCTTTCCATCTGGCGTCGAGTTGCCTGCCTGGCCTGCCAAAAAGTGGTAGAGCAAATGTGGACTCTGTTCCGTCTGTATGGGATAGAGTGTTTCCCCCTCGTATGTACTGTATGTTGAACGTCTTTGATCTAGTACATAGCCAACCGTGCTAATCGTTTGTGCACAACCAAGTGTTGAAAACATCTTATTACATAGAGAACCAGAGAGCTTGGGCAAGTGTTGGTGCCAGCTCATCACCTGGCTGTGTCTGTGGAGTCGTTCTTACTCCGGGAGATTGAGTGAATGCTGTGCGGCGCATTACAAGTTGAAATCATTATTATATTATGGTGACATTGTGTATAGGTTTCAGCAACGTGCAGGCTTGCATCCTATATCAACAATTATAGTGTCCGAGATTTAGGTTGTAAGGACATATTACCTTCGGGCGAGACGTGAATTTCTGAAAAAAGGTCAGGTAACCATGCATTTTTGGTGAGACATACATCCCTACTGGCAGATTATACATAATGTCAAAGTCAAAAAGTTAAAGTGTCTTCCTCCTTAAATGAGAGTGGAGCATTGGACCAACACTGCTGCTGATGATTCTGAGTAGTGGTGAGAATTCCACATTTCAATGTTGGGATCCGGTTTCTCTATCAAACAGCCGCCAATATTTTCCTACAGAGTGCAACTTATTTTATTGACCCCAGCAGAAACAATGGACCGAATCGACCCATGACCAGGATTTCAACTCACATCCTTCGGATTGCGAGCAACGCTCTATCCCACTGTACCACCTGGCCAACCTTCATTGAATATTTCCATTTAACGAGCATCATTTATCCTTCCAGGCAAATACTACCGAATCCTCGGACCCTTTTTCCAGATTATAAAGTCTGTGTCTGCTACAGTGCCACCTGGCAGGATTTGTTAATTTTGGGGCATGTACAATTTAATGCCTTCATTATTCCAGCACAAACACATTAGCGTTCAGCTTGAAACGAAAGCTGCATTTCGCGCACCCACGCTCTCTCCTCCACCAATCACCATCTTCCCGCTTCCCTCTCTCCCCTCTTTCTCTTCCCTATGAATGCGATCGTGGTCCTCTAACACAGCGGCCACTTCAAAGCCTCTCGTCGGCCCCTTAACAACTCCACGCTGCCTGCTTCATGTAGTTCTGAAACGAAGCAGCACACACCTGCAGCAGCTTGTGGGGATGAGAAGAAATATACAAATAAAACACACATGCACGCACACACACATATAGCCTGCTTATTTAGTGTCATATACCATTGGAGCTAGCGCATTGGGCCAGCATCTATCTTCTTCTTTCATACCACCTACTGATGTACTGAAACAGGACATAAGTAGGTGGTATGGCCAACATTGTGCCAGGCCACCTTTGTCTCTTCGAAGCTGAAGATTGCATACTGCACCAGGTACTCATTAATTTAAGGCCGAGTTGACCACTTGGAGGCACAGGTCACATCAGATACCATTTGCCACTGACATTACCCGTGGTTGGAACTCAAACCTGGTAAACTGGGACGTTAGGACGACGTGCGAACCAAACACAAGCCACTCGCTCCCACCGATGTCCATTGCACCAGGCACTCATTTAAGTCCAGGTCAGCCTTTCACACAGACACACGCAGACACACACACACGCTTATACCCCTCGAAACCACCAGTGGTTTCCATTTGCACGGGCAGCTTCAAAGCCGTGCCGAGCTCAAGGCTCAACGTGTGCTGTCGTACAAGCGCTTAGCTGGGAGAGAAGCCGATCAGCGGCGGGGCTGCGACGCAATACGCGAGGAGGCTCTGCAGCGAGGCACGGTGGACGGGCAGACGGCGGGGGTCACGCCTCACTCTCGGGGTTTAACAACAACAAAAAACGACAGTCGCGAAGGCGGCTCTCGCAGGCGCACGTTACGAGTTCGGGGACGCGTCAGAAAAGACTCGAGGGCAAAGCGGGTCGAGAACTCACTCGCGCGAGGGTGCGATATGCACCATGGGCTGTACGTGACGGGGGTTTTTTTTGTTTCCCAATCGCGTGCCGCTCGTGCGCTCAGTATCGTGCCCGCGAGTCGGATAAATGTCCCTTTGGAGCTCACGCGCCGATCAGCACACCATCTCGCATCAGAGGCCAGGAAGGTGACATCACGGATTTACTTATGAAGTCACTTCAAAGGCCTCTTTAGGCAACACCTTTTATAAAGCCTGCGAAGAGTGCCCATTGCACATCAGTGAAACCAAACGGTTTGTTACAGTGCCAGAATACACCGATTTAAGTGACATATCGATGTTAATACACTTGTTTTGTGCAGCCATTGGCAACACATCTAAGAGCATGAATTCACTGCTCTTGAGAACCGAGTATGCCCATGGTAGGAGCCTAGATTTGGAAGCCATGATTTCGGTAGCTCTGGCTCAGTGCACGTGAACCACTGGCCCACTTATGTGCACAGTATATTATGGTGTATTACATTGACTGCTGTGGTGGCATGCTGATGTGAATTCACCAACCAAATTGTCTTGATGAGAAAATCATTTATTGATTCGCGCTACCGCTAGCCATGAGGCAGAGAGGAGGCCATTCCAGTAATTTTATACAATCATCAAAGCATATCATCACACTGGGGGGCGGTTTTGGAAAGAGGCGGTCTCCACACCCAGCGTGATGAGATTTAGAAGGACAGAAGGCAATGCTGCATAGATCTATGGGACCTATTTGCCAGTATCAAACATTCTGAAAAACAAAAGTGGTGTTACCATCTCTGGCAATAAAACAGGCGTTAAGATTTTCAAACACAAAATCGATAGCTTTTGCAAGGCATCAAGTCTGTATAAACCACACATGCTTTATTGCAATAAAGAGTAAAATCTATTCTTATTTTTCATCAGTTCTGCATATATTTGCGTTTACCCATTATGCTCAACAACAAGGCATTATGTCCGTCAATCCCAAAAGCTTGCTACACTAGAACGCCTGATTTAATCTCCTCAGTCGGAGCCCAGGACTCACACCTAGAATCTCACCAAAGCGAGCTTAGTCTTTAGCCAATGAGCGACATCTCACGCGGCCCTCCACACACCCCGCCCTGCTTACGATGGTCTAAGAGTTTGAAACCTTCTTTTGTTACAATTGCCCCCAATAACTGTCGTTTTAGTGCAAGGTTATCAATGATCAGGATTCGGTTTCACACGTGAGTAGGTAAAATAAAAACCTAAGTAAAAATAAAACGTTTCCCAATTTACGACCATTATCAAAACAAACAGCAATAAAATCCTCAAGGAGACTGGTTCCAGGCGAAAGAATATAAATCGCAGAGACAGACACTATCGGCACTGAGGTTGTGTTGGCTGAACAAATCACAGTCAGTTTAACGTTAACCAGCTCCACAGTAAGTTTACCGTTAACCAGCTCCACAGTAAGTTTAACGTTAACCAGCTCCACATTAAGTTTAACGTTAACCAGCTCCACATTAAGTTTAACGTTAACCAGCTCGTGGCGGTGAGTTGTTATCTCCCTCGCCTGATACACCGTGGGTTGTGGGTTCGATCCCAACCCTGACGCCTGCTGTATATTTGGAGTGTGCATGTTCGCCCCGTGGTCGTGTGGATTTTTATCAAGGATTCCCCCAGTATTTCCCTACGCATTTATAAACACGCGTTTAGAGTATTTGTCTGCAATAAATGTCCACGTGATGAGCCACTTCGTTGAGCTGTCATTTGTGGTCACGCCGCTACTAAAAAAACAGCTATGCCTGGTAACGTTTTAAAAAGATTAGTTTTGATTTAGTTTATCTTTATAGTTGTGAAAGAGGCAGGACGCTGTGCCCTCCAGCCCGCTCACCCAGACCACCTATTCCTGTTCACTTCGTGTGTGCCCTGAACAACTGCGAGTGGGCGACTGAAATTGGATTTAAAATCCAGTCCAACGGGAGACTCAATTACAGAAACACAAAGAGCACTTAACTAATATGTCTGTACCCACCACCTAGTATGTATGTCACACGACTGAATGTTAAGCTTCATTAATAAGAAAAGAAAGCATTACAAGTAAACTTCAAGGAAACTATAGTGGTGTCACTGTGAAGACATTTAGTTATCACTGGCATTTGCCGTGATTTGAAATGCTTTTGTGCATTAACAAAACATTAAATTCATGGTGAACAGCCCAACACACAGCCTAGCTATTTGTCTCCAAGAGATACTTATCTTTGGTTTATACCTTCCTAAGTTGTATTTTTGCACGGGAGTAACTAAACCACAACCTTATCTGTCCTATACAAAGAAACCGTAAACTCGGCAAAATGCACAATCATTTTCGCTGACTTTCGCATAAATGCAGAACAAACAGCAAGAGCAGACAGTTTTGTTCGTTGCATAAATGCCATGAATTAGATAGCATGTGGTACGGGACATTAAAATACTAGTCCAGACAAGCACTGATTTATTTAAACATAAAAGGAACAGAATTACGCCTAAATGTTATGACAATTCTGTAAAATACAAACCAAATTGTGGGTTTCCTTGCCTGATAATGTAGCCATATAGAGAAAATATTCCACTCAATTGAAATGTCAGAAAAAGACGTGGGAACTGAACAAACTTAAAAACAATTAGCCTCCTGATTTTACAAATAGATAATCGTTACATCCCTGAAGATAGACGATTAAAAGTTATAAAGTAATGCACGTAGCTGAACAAGTAAATGTCAAACTAATGAATTAATCAAATGCCTTAATACAAACATGAACAATGGGACAGCGCACATAACAGACCTGAGCCTGCGGTGGAAATTCCACATTATCAGGGTTGGCTACGTAATGTGCGAAAGAACTTCAACGTGCATGCACACACCTCAGTGGCTGGGGCCACATTTCAAATCAATAACCCTTGGACTCAGTCGAAACAATCTTTACTCGCAAATCGACACCTCCCACCGCGCCATTCCAGATGCCAAGAGGGCAGTGGCAGCGATGCCCCCGGCTCTGAGCAAATATCCGTGTTTGCTCCGAGTCCTTGAGCAGCAACGATGAGCTTGCTGCAAGCACTGTACATGGTGCGCAGAGGCGGGTGGGGGAGGCTAGGGCCAAGACTCCCTTTGTTGTAGTTAAGTGGCGGGAGTGAACAATCCTCAAAGTGTGAGCAAGCTGGCCGTCTCTTGTCTCCCGACGACGAGCGGCACCTCAAAAGTGGAGAGCGAGAGAACGAAAGAGGACTCGGGTAGAGGCGACCAGGGAGGAGGGGGTGGTGGAGGAGGAGGAGGAGTTGTGAAAATGCATCCCAACGTCGGCGGGAGAAGGATCCTAGTTCAGCGGAGCGGCAGCGATGGGTGAAAAAAGGAACAAAATAGGAACCTCAAACAAAACTAAGGGGCGGCACTAAAGGTCACTGAACACGTCTTTGTCCCAGAAGACACCAGTTTTATCTTCCCCTTTATTTCGCCGTTTTGTTCTCGTGGCCTGGGTGCAGTGGGGTTGCTGGCGACACCTCATTGTGTGCTAACGGCCTGTGATGAACTGCACTAAAATCCCATGGGGTCCACAACCACATGCACACACCACTGCCCCCCCCCCACCCAGAAGTAATTCTGCCTCTGCGACTCTGATCCGTGTGTCCGTGCAAACCCGAAACTCATCCCATGGCCTCTCCAGAAGCAGATCTGCAATTATTTTATCCCAGCTCCTGGGTCATTTTAGACACATTCGCTCCGTAATGCATTCTAACCAGCACATCGGCCCCCAGTGTCATTTACACTCACAGCGATGCCCGTTGGGTGCGTTCCCTACAGCACAACTCCGCCTGCAATGCGGGAAACGGGGGTGTGATGCGTGATCGCGCGCGCGCGAGCGCGCACGTGTGAATTCGCGGACACTGATTTACGCACGGTTACACTCCGGCTCCCGTGAATGTCGATCAAGCAGTTAAATACATAAATAAAAACTCGCAAGTATGTATTCACCAAGGCGATGCTTCATGCAGACGCACCCACACGCATATATAGATAAAGATACCCCGTGTAGCCTTAACAGGCTGCAGAAGCAAGTGCTGTTAGCGAGGACCTATGAAGGCCGACATGGCACAGGAATGGGTGGGTGACCAGCACCACGCCAGGCCGCCTTTGTCTTCCTCGTGGCGATGTTTACACATCGCACCAAGTACTCATTTGATGCTGAGTCGACTTAGGAGAGGCCCAATACCGATTGAGATAATCGTCACCCGTGGGAATCGAACCCGTGTCGCCGGGTTCATAGCGCAGTACATATATATTAAAACAATACATGCATGCTACTACAATGTGCCATTTATAGTTTCAAGTTCAAGTTTGTTGCTTTTAACAAATGATAACTCAAGTGCCTCATTAGCAAGAGTCACCTGGGCATAATCTGCTCCGGCGGCGTTGTGTTTAGAGTGACCTGGGCTCACAATTGGAATGTTTTGACTTGCGAGGTAAAAATCATGGACTTCGGTTGACTCAGCCCATCATTTATTTTGTGATTCATCAAATTACCACCACTTCGTGGGAAGTCACTGGTGGGCATTCAATGGTGAAATGGGCCTCTCTCGGGACATGGAGAACATGGAATTTCCTCCACAGGCTCGAAGGCATCCAATAGAGATGAATGCTCCGTCATCATTCGCCCCTTGGAGATGAAATTGCTGCTTGTTGAATGCATGGTTAGTGAGCGCCTATTCAGGCATGCCCAGCAGCACGTGGTGCAGTGTGGGGCCATGCAAACATTGGCTTGCCCGAGCATTTCCCCAGTGTTAATACTGCAGCGCTAAAGCTTGCACTGCTTTTCTGGCTGAGTTGACCTAGAGGTAGTCCAGGCCAGGTGACAATTGCAACTGGTATGTATGGCCAAGGCTTTAACCTGGGTTACTAAGATTGTAGCAGCAATCAATCCGCCACTGCTCTGCGTGCACATGTATATGCATGCGTGTATCCAAACATACTGCGCGCACCCGTGCGGCAATCTGCGCCCAGACAACCATAAACGTGGCATTGTTTGTGCCTGTGAACGATGCTCTTATTAACGCCAATGCTCTCTGTCCTCTCACAACGAGCTGACTTAGCAATCATCACACAAAACAAGTCACGCACTCGTGTGCGGGTCCTGTGCTGCCATGGTTCAATTTACGAGCGCGCGCCGCGTGTCCAGCATACATCGGTGGCTCAGTGCCCGAGCCCGATTCAGCCGGTCGCAAACAATATTTGGAGGAGCATTTAACAGTGCACTGCGATCCCAACGTGCACACACACACAGGCACAATGATATTTCAAACGACAGCGTAAAACCCATCTGTCTATATCCTGTGACGTGTGTGCTATCGTGGGTGTGCATGCTGTCGTTTGATGTATATCCATCTTTTTAAAAGTGGCATGTGATTATAATGTGTGCAAACAAAATGCCACGATTTAACAGAAATGCGCTCTTTGCAGGCAGGGCTGAACAAGGCTTTCTTTACCACATCACAACATAAAGGCGAATATACTTTTTACGCATAATCTACACGCATACGCGACGTTTTAAAATGAAAAATTTACCGCAGTTTCCCAATTGGGATCATCCTATTTGAAATAAAGATCCAATTAATACCAGAGTCTCAAAAGAGCAAAACATAAATTGACATTGTCGCCTATCTGTGTGTGTGCGCGCACGCAGGTGTATCTGTGCGTGCGTACGTGTTGGACACGTGCGTGTGCACGTGCGTGAGAAATCCACGTCGCCCACTCGCTCGCTCGCTCACCTGCTATCGAGTGAATGCCCAAGGCAGCACCGTCGGGGGAGAGGACAGCTCCACAGACAGCCAGCCAGTCACGTCTCCTGCGTGCGCCGAGAGCCGTGTGTGCAGCGCCCCTTCTTCTCTCCCCACACCGCATTGGCGATGCGTCTCACGACCACTCAGCACCCGGCCGACCCACGCGCGCGCGCGCGCATTGGCTGTCTTCCTGCCCCCGGCTCGCACGAATCCACGCCCACCCAACTCCAGGCTGCCTCCACACGATGCCCTTGCCCGTGTGTGCGCAACACCAAACACACACACACAAAAGACAAAGATCCCCCTGTATAGCCTTAACAGACTGCTGGGGCAAGTGCTGTTCGCGAGCACCTATTAAGGTCGGCACGGCACACTAAGGGGGTGGATGACCAGCACCACGCCTGACTACCTTTGTCTCCACGGTGGCGATGTTAATACACCGCACCAGGTACTCATTTTAGGCTGAGTCGACCTCGGTGAGGCTCAGGACTGGTTCGGATAATTGTCACTGGTGTTGACCGTGAGCGGGAATCGAAATCGGGTCGTCGGATTCATAGTGCTGCGCTGTAACCGCTGTGCTATTGCTACACGCACATGCACCACACACAAGGTCAGATTTTCCCCGTATAGCCTTACCAGACTGTTGGGGCAAGTGTTGTTAGCGAGCACCTATGAAGGCCGGAACGGCACACGAGGGGGTTGGTGGCCAGCAACCACGCCCAGCCACCTTTGTCTCCCTAGTGGCGATGTTTACGCACCGCACCAGGTGCTCAGTCGATGTAGGGGAGGCTCAGGACCGGTTTAGACAATCATCACTGGTATTGGCCGTGAGCGGGAATGGAACTCGGGTGGCCAGGTTCGTAGCGCAGCGCGCTAACCGCTACACTACCGCACCACACACACACACTGCTCTTGACCAACACCACCCAGCGTTGCCACTGCATGCATCACAGGTCAATTGTATGCACCAAATCACACAGATATATATTTTTTTGTCAAATAAAACCCATTGCCGCCACACTCAGAGATGTCAGCCACACGCACGCTCACAAACATCGATCAAAAAAACACCCACGCGTCACACACGCCTGTCAGATGGTACTCACCACTGCGAGTTTCCGTGCACACATACAAATACCACATACACAGCTCGATCAAATACCATACGTCTACCAGGAACACTGCATGCATCATTACACACAGTCCCTTAAATCACCATTCACCACCACACAAAACACAATTTAACCACCAGTCATTACAAACACACACACATCCTAAAACCACCACCAATCACATATATCGCACCCACAAAGACAAATATCCCCCATATAGCTAGGGAGCACCTTTTCAAAACGACACACACCCATCGTCAACCACTGACCAAAGCCACTGAATGCACACTGCAGGCGAGCTGGCCCATGATACTGATCCACCTCCTGCATACGACCCCTCAATCAAAATTGAAAGTGCCAAAATCACGCAACAATTTTGGCTGTCATTCCGTGGTTCTTTAGCTGAATGATGGCCGTATTTGTGTAAAATTTGGCCCATTCCACAATTTTCAATTGAGCAGGGGGCCTGATTATGCACTTCCATCATTCCGCCACTCATCCATTCAGCAATTGTGGAATGGCCAAATGTGCGTGTGGCCATGACAGAGCCTAGCGATTGCGAAAACATTATTCCAACAGTGGAAACACTCCACCATCATGCAGAATCGCCTCAATCACGCCGTGAGAGCACGGCGTGTGTGGGAAGTACTCAGATGTCAGAGTGGCGTGTATCTCAGTCTCTAAATCAGCGAAAGCCTTCCGTAAATCACGTGACTTATATGTGACCCCCACCCCCCGTCACCTGCGAAAACAGAGGCTCCTCACTGCAGTTCACTTCTGATTGCTCGTTCTTTCTCTCCCTCTCGCTCTCTCTTCACTCCCCCTCTCATCCCCAGCGCACTGGCCTTGGGTCATTCCTTCTCCCCCTCTGTCCCAGGATCCCTTCCCTGTCTCCCCGTAGTCTTGTCCTGGCGGCCCTTTCGTGCAACCGACTCTGCTCTGTCGGAAAAACAGCGTCTGAAATCGACAGACCTGCTCTTCACCTGAGGACGGCTGCTTGCGTTGTGGTCGAAATGTCGTGAGAATTGTATTTTATTATGTTTTATTTTTATTCTTTTATTATTTCCCTTCTACGTGACTTTACCGAAAGAACCAAGAAGATGAATCCCTGCAGTCACGAAAGCTTTAAATCGAAATTCAGACTAGGCCGTCAATGGATTAGCACTACAATTCCTCGCCTCAGTGTATTAGCGCGTGTGTGTATTCATGTGTGAGACATTAAAAGCCACAAATCCAGGAAAACTTCCTGGATGTGCACCTCCGCTCTAGCAGCCGAAAATAAAAAGCATCGACACTTGCTGGACGGAATCGTGGGCGGCTATGAAAGTGGAAAACATAAGTAATATTTAAAAATACTTTTTTTAAACACGCTTTAATGAAATGTACCGTACGAGTAATGCCAGAACTCCACGACTCCAGGAAGTGGCCCCGAAGCTTGCCACAACGTAAGCGGCCGTGGTGATTTACAGCCAACGTCAGTTAAGCGTGGACAATAAGACCCAAGCCGAAACATAACATATAAAAAATAATGTTTAAAATATTTTTAAAATATTTTTTGATAGAGTATAGTATTGTCATCAATATGACATAAGTATACCAAGTTTGCAGTCGAAACCACATTGGGAAGTGGGTTAAAATTGAGTTACAAGATTTGAGGATACGACAACAACAACAGAGTGAGTTAATAGAAAGCGTGTAATAAAAAGATGGTTTAATTTTTTTTTATGATAGAATATAGTATTGTCATCAGTATAACATAAGTATACCAATTTTGCAGTCGATACCACATTGGGAAGTGGGTTAAAATTGAGTTACAAGATTTGAGGATACGACAACAACAACAACAACAGACAGAGTGAGTTAAATAAAAGCGTTGTAATACAAATGCTCATCAAGGACCCGACAGTGGAAGCAGCGGGGTCTGCTCTCCCACGACCACTCGAGACCTCGCGAAACGTCGCTCGAATGCAACGCGCGGGAGATTGCGCGTTGCACCTTCCACAAATGGAGGCTCAAAGAATCGCCAAACTGCTGCGACTGTGGCGAAGTCCAAACCGTCAAACGCATCACCTACCAATGCAGCGTCTATTGCTGCCTGCTTGGATAGATGTAACAAAAATTACGTTACATTCCATTATAAAACATTTCAAAGCTGTTGCTGCTTGTCTGTCCTGAAGAAGAAGTCGATGTTACACACCATGACAGCACCCAGTTCGCTTTCGGAATGGCATTAGGTAAAATCCCGAGCTGAGGTAAACTCAGTCCATCATACCCCCAGGGCTGTATAAAGTCAACAGCAATAATTGTATTAGACTAAGAGGAAACTAAACCAGGTAAGGTCCACTGAGACGTAGAGCTCTTTTTCAGAAGTGACCTGGTCGCAAATGATAACTTAACCCGGAGTGGCTTATCACGTGGAAATGTAGCGCAGCCAAATACTGTAAACGCGTGATGTTGATTCTAAACGTGGAGGGAAGACCCGGAGAAAAACCCATACGATCATGAGGTGAACAGCCAAACTTCAAATGTACAGGCGTCAGGGTCGAGATCGAACCAACGACCTCCTGTATACCAAGTGAGGTAGTTAACATCTCAACACCTTGGCTGCATCCCTACCATGAGAGACAGGTTCCCACCATAAAAGGTAGAGGTGAAGCCCTGCAATTGCTTTCTCACTCCACTGCTGGTGGAAAGGCTTCCACTAGAGGGAGCTCTAAAGAACCACCTCTAGAGGCGAATTTGGCCTACTCTTTCACACTGGAAGATGGGGGAGTACTCACGGTTTACCCCACCACACGTGACTTTCCAGACGACTAATCGTGGTGTTACCCATTTATACTGCTGGGGGGCACGGAGCCACGGGATTTCACAAATCCACACTGTTGCTCTCAACTCGTGATATCTCGAATTCGAGTCCGGTGTGCTCACCGTTACAGCAAGGGCAGAATCCCCCGGTGGTGGAAATTTCACATTTCCCATGTGGTTCAGGAATGCCAAAATTGAGATAAACACCAACCTCATTGGAGCAAGGAGACACTCCGAGTTTGATTACAACGAGCGGGGAAATGTTCCTCCACACGACGACGTTACCAAAAGGGACACTCAGTGAAGGCACGGCCTCTGGACCTGTTTAAATCGGGGCCGAGTGTTCAAATTACCATTGACGCAAGGAAAACTCGATGCCGGTGAATGGCAGGGGCCCTTCCCTTGGGTGCTCAGGGATATTGACAACAGCTGGCGAGCAGCGATATTTCCAGGTGAGATTTGCTTCTCATTAAATACTCAACACAATGGTCTTGCAGGTCTCTTGTCACTTCATACAGGACACACCGTCAGCTTAAATAAGTGAACACTCTCGATCCAACGGGAATTCCCCATCAGGCTGAAAATGAATGTGCTCAGGCCGGGACATAATAGTATATTAAGGGTGAGGTACTTACACTGTGTAAAATTGCAAGAAAATGTTTGGAATGTTAATACCACAGGAAGATAAATAGACTGCTTTGCATATATATATGGAGCAGCAGGAAACTCATCTCAGGATGACAATGAGGTGAAATAAAGGTCTACTACAGAATAAATAAGAATAGAAGGTTGTTATGACAACGAAGAAGCCTCCTTTAATACACAGTATATTTAGGCGTCCAATATAAGATTGAAACTCAGTGAACGAAAACAAAAGACAAGAAGTTTAGGTTAAGCGTGCCATTACAGCTCTCTTTGTGAGGTCGCTTCAACACCACTGCCTTACATTTGTATTCATAGTCACTACAGCCGATGATGCTATCTTCCAGCATAACTTTGCAGTTTAAATGCATATCTTTCGTGAACATTTGAAGTGCGATGCACGTTCAAATTAAAAGATTTACTCCTCAAAGATCTGACGCCAACTAATGCCTCTCCTCATCCTGTAATCATCTGAGAGCCGACGGTGGTTCTAATGAGGCCACACATGTCATTATTTAGTCATTTCCGTGGGTGTAGAAGCTTGCAAATGCAATGGACAAATACACAGGGTGCTCCAGATGTCTTGTGACTCCGATTAAATCCCCTAAAACTTCATGTTTTTTTCTTAAAGTAAAGTTTATTAAAAACTCTAATTAATATGCAAAGGGACAAAAAGTTCGGTGTCAATTAAATGGCAGTCACAAAACATCTTAACCAGCCTGTACATTTAAATATATAGAACGGTGTCAGAGGGGTTATAACACTGTACAGAAAAACCTGTCCACCTGAGTTGGATTACTTGCCACGGCTCACATCAGTGATGAGTGATATCTTAACAGGTCCTGCTCCCCCTTCCCCCTCCCACATCACCAACCCATACTGACCCGTTTGGTGAGGTATGGTCAGACAAGCACATCCGACTTGGCATGGGGAAGCCTTCGTTCAGGAGTGGATTTTGAAAACGGCCGTGAGTTATATAATGAGCATCTTCATCCGTGCTTCAGCCAGAGTTGGACCCATACTCTTTGTTTTTTTTCGGTAAAGTCACGTAGGTAAAAAAATAAAATAAATTAAATCACGACGTTTCGGACACAACACAAGCATCCTTCTTCAGAAGAAGGACGGTCCAACTGTGATTCTAGATTTGAAGTTTTCGTGACTGCAAGGATTCATCCTCTTTTTTTTTTCGGTAAAGTCACACAATTTATTTTATTTTTTACCTACGCGACTTTACCGAAAAAAAGAATATGAATACTTGCAGTCACGAAAACTTCAAATCTAGAATCACAGTTGGACCGCGCAACAATCCCATTTGAAAGGACAGCCAGGACAAGACAATATTAGGAAGCAACTGGAGGCCTGTACTTTTAAATCTAGATTGAAAACGAATTTCTTTAGAACTGTTTTTTTGGTGTGTTTAGTTTATTGCCCTTCCTCCACGCCTCTGATTCGCGCGGTTGGCTGACTATGGTGGTTAAAGAAGTTCAACATACATACATAAAGCTCCTGCACGCAAGATGACCTCATCACTCCATCTCCACAGTGGACGGGCTTTCGAGTGTGTTTCCTCTTTGCCAGTCCATTATTAGTCTTCACCAACGCCAATTGCCCCTTCTAGAGACGTGTGCTGTCAAAGCCCACCTACTTTTATTAACAGACAATAATGTCTCTAATTTGCATTGGTTCCCAGATCCATTTGTTACTATTGCTGCCTCTCAGTTGTGTATCCTAGCATGCACTCCCCCCATGCTTTCTTGTGCACTTTTTAGCTCTTTTCCCTTTGTCAATGTCTCAGATCCATATATCAGAGCAGCGGTAACATTGGTGTCGCGTGCTGTAACCCGGTGTCTTACGGCATAGAAGTTTGGAAGTTTACCACAATATCTGGTCCCCTTTCACAAATAACTGGCTGCATTTCTACCATGAATGTATCCCTTTCATATTATTAGAAAGTAAACTAAACTATTTTTTGTTTTACTAGCTAAGGCCCACTCAGCTATATCGCTCTCTTTCAGAAGCGACCTGGCCACAAATGATCGCTCAACGAAGTGGTTTATCACATTGACATTTATTGCAGCTAAACGCTCTGAATGCACGTATTTAAATGTAGAGGGAAAAACCGGAAGACTCGGAGAAAAATCAACGTGACCACGCAAACTGCAAATATACAGGCATCAGAGTCGGGATCGAACCGACGACCTCTTGTGTACATGGCGAGATAGTTAACATCTCGCAACTGCACGGCACGCCAGAGACAAACAAACAGCCAGATAAAAGCAATATACGTTTCTCCAAGGGACTGCCCAACCCCCTACACTCTACATCTCCTCCCCCCACCACTTATCCGACACTCATGAGATAATTATTGGCAGGACACGTAAGAATGTTTTCAATCATGAACCATTCATCCACTTTGTATATGTGCTTTTATTTCGACCATTGTTCATCCTGCCATTACAGTTGTAAATATAGTTTAAAAAACATCTAACTCTCATCCACTGCCTCTGATTTTCATAATTTTTATCCCAATCCACATTAAAAAACTGCATGCCCTAACTATACATACTCTAATGTGCTTTCCAGTTGTGTCCCTTAAACGGATGTCTTCAACCGTTGTGCTCCGATGTGTTTTGTGGCTTGTACAACGTGTCGTTCGGCACGATGTCCAACGTTCCGCACCACATTTTGGAAGATTTTCCGGGAGGAAACGTGGGCTGCTAGCACATTATGCCAAAAGACACGCGGTGCAGCCTAAACACATGCAACACAACCGCGAAAACCGACGTTGTAGTTATCTCTTGCGCGGGACTTTTGTTTCGCCGAAGTAATTTTAAGTCCAACTTTGCAGCCGTATCCATGATATCTAATCCAACGTTTGTCTCAGTTTATTTATCCATGTCAGTTGTGCCATACTCCTTGCAATCCTGCAGTGTGGAGGCGAGCGTTGGCGGATCACGTGGTTGCAAGACTCCCTTTCCATTGGGTGTCGAGGTGCCGTACACTGGCCTCACCAGGAGATGGCGGTACAGCAAAGTGTGGACTAATCCCCATCTGTCCCTTCTTTTATGGTATAATGTGTTTGCCCGTTCCAGGTGCACCGGTTTGTATGCACGTATGTTGAACTTCGTTCACACCATAGGTAGCCAATCGTGCGAATCGGTTTCCTCACATTTGCATAAACACACCTTGATTGGGTGAAAATATCTTCAATTAAAAACATACAACGCAACACCCTCCTGAAACACGAGTCGTTAGACTCGTTAAAATCTTGTTTCAGGAGGTTAAATAAGTAATTATTAGAATTACATTGGTTGTTATAATGACTATGTCATCATAACATCCTAGATGGTTAATATTTTATCCATTTATTTTCATGGCTTTCACGAATCAAATTTTTTAAAAAGATCTCCTCTAATGTTGCTGTGGGTGTGTCTCCTTGCGTATAAATTGGAACTTACTACTTTATAATAAATCAAATGTTACAATGAAGTAAAAAGATAAATGTTAGCAGTCAAAATATTAACAATGCATTGATAACCATAATGAACTGTAAACAACAGGAACTCTGTTTAACACGTAGGCTTTCGCGACCAATATTAATTCATAATCAACGTTTTTGGGTTAGATTGCGTTATTTATAAATGTGTCGTTACCCTCCACCACCCGACACGGCCAATCAGTAAAAAAAGTGTCACGTTGACAAAAGACAAATAGTTCACTGCTTTAGCCCACCGGTGTGTTGAAGCGTGAAACCACAACACTTACATGTACTTAAAAATTGTAAATGTTGTGGTTTCACCCTCTTGAATATAATTGTTAATTCATATGCTCGTCATTATATTTATCATTACATGTTTAATGGTGCTATTTGGTCACGCTCACAAGCTTTTGTTGGTATATATTTTTTAAATAAAAAAATTGTATTCCACATCCTTCCTCGCATCATCCATTTACGGGTATAGAGCCACATTCTGACGTTCCGGGCGGTAGATCCAGGCACATCGACAGTATGTATGTATGAATGTATGTTGAACTAAGCAGACGTGAGGGGGGGGGGGGGAAGGACAACAAACTAAACACAAAAAGTAGTTCGAAAAAAAGGGTTTTAAAATTGATGCTTAAAAGTGCATAGCTTACAGTGGCTACCTAATGGGAAGAGCGTTCCAGACGGCCGCAGAAACGCATCTGAAAGCGCGCAATGCAGTGACAATCTTCGTTTGATGGCCAGCCAAAAGGCGCTGCAGCGAGGATGACCGGAGTTCATGTGATGGTTTATGCTCCTTGTTGTGGTTCATTTGTGGCAATCATTTTATGTCTAATGAGCGTGACCTTATAATGTAGGTATCAGGCACAGTCCCGCACTTGACTCTTCAGGCTGGTGGAGGGGGGGGCCCCCCCCCCTTGGGGGGGGGGGGGGGGGGGGAGGGGTTGGTTGGTCATTACCGTTCCTGGGTTCAGGTGTTTAAGACTGATATCACTATGTAACGCGATTTTTGTTCCTGGGTAGTAAGTGTTATTTTCTAATTGATTATGCCTCAAAAGTAGAGAAAATGGCTATTATTCACCACAAACTTTGCTCTTGTGACCAGGACTTTATGTGAAGGAATGACACAAATGCACATCACGTTTTCTCATTGAAAATAGGTACATTTTAAAATATCACTGTCTTGGTCACAAAAGCAAAGTTTGTGGGGAATAATAGCCATTTTATGTACATTTGAGGCATAAGCAATTAGGAAATAACACGTACTATCCAGGAACAAAAAAAATATTTTTTGTTACACTGTAATTTACCTTAAATTACACTGTGTAACAAAATAAATATTTTTTGTTACACAGTGTAATTTAAGGTCAAGGAATGGACCTCATGTTTGCGTGTATTCTTCTTGCTTGTCTCTGAGCTTACAGCGTCAGACGCTCCCAGCGCCGGGATTGGGCCTAATTAATTCAGCCATTGCTCAATATGGTGGGGTAATTTAACTCCTTTCACCAACATATACGATAATAATGTATAGCCATTGATACATTCTTGACTGGGTGAATGCCTCCCCATACCCTGCTGGTAATTGAGGGTTGTTTCACCATACTTAACCACACTGGTCCGTATGCGGGTTAGAGGATGTGGCCCTCAGGACCGGTCCAGATATCACTTTCCATCGATGTTAGCTGCGGTGGGCAATTGAACGCAGTGTGCTAACCACTGCGCCACCACTCCCACCCCCTTTCACCATCGGTGCGTGTTATTTGAAACCGTCAGCTTGTTCAACACAACCCTCACAAGCGGTGTTTCTTTTTCTTTGTGAGAATTCCTGTCATGTGGAATAATTCTCAGCACAATCAAATCTGACACTCTTTCAACTCCTATCAAGACACTGCTTATTGAACAGTGAAAACAAGCAAAGTGGTCCAGGCTCAAACGAGAGTTCGATTAAGCTCTTCTCCTGTTTGTATTATTGAGAGGTGGACATTCCACATTCCTATCGCGGGGGTGAGTCACTCCATAAAGAAAATCACTGTCTACTTTCCAGAAAGTGGCGTTCGTTTTCTCGCCCTGGAGTGATGAATGCATGAGTAAGCCCAACGTTGGGATTTGAACTCAAAATCTTCTGATAGCGAGTCGCACATTCTCACATTTGCACCAGTCAGGTAAAGATGCACTGCTGCGATTACTTGACCACACGACTGCTGGTTGTAAGAGCCTCCACTAGAAGGATCTCCATAGAGGCCCTCAATAAAATATTTGGCCTACTCTTCTATGCTGGCCAGGTTCCTTACGGAACCTGCCGATTGACTGCTCAATACAGAACCTTCCTGATCAACTCTGGTGTACCCCATTTATACTGCTGGGCGGACACAGGCAGAATGATTTGAGAAACGTGCCCCATTGTTTCAGGGTGACGTGCCAGAAGGTCAACTCAAACCAGCGACCTCTCGGTTGCAAGTCCACTTTGCTAACCATTATACCACGTCGGTAGCACTAACTAGAGGTGGCTTGAATTAAATATGTGTATATCCAGTTGGTAAAAGTATGTATTATTTCTCTCCAGTAAAGCCTCACCAAGTCTCAAGGCTCTTTTCAAGGAGAGCTCTGCTTGGGAAGTTTGGACAATGGCTTGTTGAGGTTTTTGTGTAGGCGGAAATGTAAATGCTTCGAGAGAGAGAGAAAAAACACCAATATATGTGGAGTGTAGAGATAAACCTAAATAATCCACAGTTCTCCCAGCAACCTATTTACTGCACTTCCTCCTAAAGATTACTTTATGCTGCAACTGAGTATTTTATGGATTTCAGGTGATTCACAAACCCTATTTCCAAACTACGACACAAGTGCCTGTGGCCACCAGACTTGCTAATCCATTATAGATGCTTGCATTGACGTTTTTCACCATAAAATAACTTAGACCACACATAGTTAATGTGTACAAGATTGCATGTTGATTCGTTTTTTGTTAAACATATGGGGATTTTCAGAAGTGGTAATTTAGCATGACATTTATAATATTATGTCGTCTTCTTTCTCGATGTTTTCCTGATTGTCTTGTTTGGTTCTTGTTATGAAAGAAATAATGCATTCAAAACTCTCGCATAGCAGAGCCGCCCTCTGTGTTAAGGAATGGCCCATGGAAGTAGATATCAATGAACAACTTCTGATATCTCTGCAAAAGTGATTTCTGTTCAATACAATTGTGGGCAAGACTCTCCTACCCGCCCTGCTACATAGTAATATTTGCTGGATGACATTCAAATCGATATTTTAAATTCCAGAGCTGGAATTTATACAAATTTAGTGCAGAACCGAAAATAATGTCATTTTTTGTGCGTTCATTGGTGATTGAGCTGGAACAATCAACTTACCACCCTTGACAGCCCAGTTTAATCACAGGCATCTATTGGGATTCAAACCCAGGCTTTCAGCAGTGCCAGCTCTTATAATAATATTTTAATAGCCCCATTAAAGGCGAGAATTGTAATTAAACAGCTACCCTGATGTCAATTTAAAACATCACCCCAGGTCCCGGGTATTTTCCCAAGATAACTCTGCATTGATTGCTTGTATTATCATTTCAATCTCAATCGAGTGCTATTGCAAAGCCTAACGTAATGAATTCTTTTTAAAACCGCACGTCCACAATTTTCCAACTGCTGTCGCCCACATTAAGGTGCCCTTGTGTGCTATTTAATGGAATGCCGTGTGGTGTGGAGCCAGTGCACTGGTGGGCTGTCAAGTTGGCGAGCGTGCGTTAATTCCCCGGTGCCAGCATGCCATACCATCTTAGGTATGCCTGTGTTCATACTGGCTCATGTGTTGATATGATTGATTGAATTAAGTAATCTTCTTACATTAGTCCGAGTGAAGGCCAAGGAGACGCGGTATCCCTTTCACAAAAAACTTCAGTAACCAACGTTGATATAAGTAAACTTGTTTTTGTGATAACAAAGTACGGTATATCCAGAAAAAAAGGTATCAGCCATCATTTAAGAATATAAATATACAACAGCTGAGATATCTAGATAAAACTGCACACGCACACATCCACGCACACTTGGTAGTATGAAGATTTTATCTTGAATACCCTCTCTCTAAACTCCCTCACGTATGCTATGCTGTTAGTGATAAAGATCATATCAAATAAAAAAAGGTTCCAGGTGTTTCCAGTGGCAGATCCAGAGAGAGGGCAGGAGGGATGGGGGCGATCCTTCACTCTAGAGACTCTAACATTTGCATTTTGTTCATATATATACCAGCGAAAATACATTGGATGTGTTAAATTTTTTATCAATGTAGGGCCCTTTTAAAAAATCTTAACCTTTTGGGACCACCCATCCGCCGCTTGGGAAGTTTTTAAATCTGTCTCTGGGTGGGTGTGTTCTAACGTTTTTATCGGGTGCGTTCCGAGTTTAAAAAGTGTGCAAAAAAATGTTTACACTTATCCGGATATATGTTCCATAATGAATCAGCAACGTATATGCGAAACGCATCGAGTGACATTTTATAGTGGAAGATTCCTATACTCTGATGATATATTACCGTGCATTTTTGTAATCTGAAAAATGAAGAATGTAGGGCAAAGGTGGCCGAGGAGACACAAAGGTGACCGAGGGGACACAGTTTAGAGAGAGGATACACAAGATAAAATCTTCATACTACCAAGTGTGTGTGGATGTGTGCGTGTGTAGTGTTATCTAAATATCTCAAGCTGCTGTAAATGTATATTTTTAAATGATGGCTGATACCTTTTTTCTGGATATACCGTACCCTCGGTCACCTTTGCAAGAATATAATATACCCTTGTATATTAGTTTACACAAGAAGGATAATTAATCAAAGTGTCAGAACCAAATAAGCTGACATCCATATATATGATCATTGACAAAATCACCCTGAATAGATCCAATCTCATCAGATCTCAGAACCTAAGGGGGTTAAACCTGGTTATTACATGTGTAGTGAGTCACTTCTGAGACACTATTTTAGGAGGTAACGTTTATTCTACACTATATATCTTACACACTGTTCACACACGGGATAACTAATTACGGGTCAGAGCAGCTAACATGCTGTCTGACCCACGACGCCGGAGACGAAGACGTAGCACCTCGGGTTCCATTCCACCTGTAGACAGCCCTGATTCAGCCTCGGGGCTTCCCTTTTATGCCCCTCAGCATGGCCTGGCTCAGTCCTCGGCCACGCCCCCTTCTAGAACCTTCCAGGAGATCCTGGGCCGACCTCCACGTGCCACCTGCCCGGCTCTGCTCTTAACTACGCCCCCTCCTGGAACCCCTCAGAAGGTCCTGGGCCATGCTCCCCGTGTCCCCTCGGTCACCTTTGCCCTACATTCTTCACCTCGGCCCATCACGTGCTTTGCCAGCCAGTCGGGTGACGTGCCCCACATGCCCCTCTCTGCCACCAGCCAGCACCACGCACGCTAGCGACCCACT
>CM025664.2:3263973-3278679 GCA_014621495.2 Entosphenus tridentatus
TGCCCCTCTCTGCCACCAGCCAGCACCACGCACGCTAGCGACCCACTGCGTGGTATTACATGCTGTGCTGACTGCAACACCCATATTTCCTTATTCTATTGTACCCAGCGCCATGCGCCGTAGTGATCCATCACTACACATGGATGGGAGACTAAAGTATTGGGAATACTAAGTGTTATCGGTTTTGGCTGTTCAGTGGCTAGTAGAGGGAAGCACAGCGAATAATTGTTGAATCTATCTGTGTGGAGCTTGAGTGTTACTCGTTCGTGTGCATGGCTTTTTTCTGAGTACTCTGCATTTCCTCACATGCCAAACACCCATAACACTGCACTGACTAATCATGCTCATCTTAAAAACAGTTTTCTGACATAGCTGTTAGCAGTCAGGCTTTTATGGGTAAACCAAGGTTGTTCATGCGAATACATAATTATTATGAAAGGACACGTTTTCATGGATACTTTTGGACTTGTTTGGAATGGTAGGCCAAACACCCTCTCTCTGGAGGTCTCCAGTGGAGGCCCTCCTGTTTAAACTGATGTGAGCAAGCACTTGCAGGACTGCACCTTTATATTTCACCTTTGTACTGAACATGAAAGTCATAAGTGGCACACGAATGATGTTAATAGATGATGATGTTATTCCAACAACATTTTTTTTCCACAAGCGCTGTGCTGCCACTGGCACACAAATGAAAACTTGTAAACAATGGGGCACAGTCGATTGAAAAAATCCACACGACTTTTTGTGCTCTTGCACAAACCCAGGACATGATGAACTTGTTGGGAAGGACTTCTACAAAGAACCACGTGCTTGTTTGCAACCTTTAATTGCACGAAACATAATGATGCTCCTTTTGTTTGCCTCTCGTAAACAAGCACAGTCAGTGAACCCTTGAAAATGGGAAATAATAAACGAACTTGTGACTTGGCCCTTGCACGCTAAAAAGTGACAGTGGCCGAGATGCCACGGGTTGGCATTCGCACAGAAACACGGTCCATCCATCAATTGCCATGTTTCGAGTGTTGAAGCGTATTTTGTTGATCCAGGTGAGAACGTCAAGAGACCAGGATAGTCTAATTCGCAAGAGTGGCCTGGGTCCCCAAATCGAGAGAAGCAAAAATAAACAAAATTAAGTAGAGCAACGAAGCAAATAGAAAGCAGTGCAAAAACAACCATGTCACACCGGAAATCCAAAACACTGCAAAAAATACGAATGGATGCCAATTTATAAATTGTCCGCAGCACAAGTCAGCAAGGGGCAGTGGCCACTTTTGGGCCATAGCTGTTGGAAATGGTGTAACAATCAACAATCGTTAAACTCTATTATTAATTTCATTTACCAAAATATTTTATTGGGAAAATCCCTTCAATTGGCGCATCAAGGTTGTCCAGTGTGTCGAGTTCCACGTACGATGCAAACACGTACTTAACATACATCCAAACATTTTTAATTCTACAACTTACACAGAACACATTTATGTAATGTCAAATGTGTTCATGCAGTGTAAAGAACAGGAACAAGACAGCTAAAGTAGCGCGTATGAGTATCACACCATGGACACACACGTGAGTAGGTGGTCCACATTGTTGAGTCATAGAGAATGTTACTATGATTTTGGTAACATAATATTTCTCCAACTTATGCAATATTAATATGACAATATGACAATTATTGCGATATCAGTTTCCCATAACTTTGCAATTGTATTTGTCATTATGACTTTACTGATTTTGTTCTTTGCTGTACTTATAGTATAGGATAAATATAACTGCAACTGCAGCTTACTCAACAAAAGCTTGCCATCAGCCTTCTAATAATTGCAACTTTACAATCTGTAATGCCTACAATGCACGTGCTGTCAGTTACACAATGCAGTATCTAATTCAGTACCGGAGTTATAAGAGCAATGAAAAGTGATGTCGTATGAGCATGGAGCACTAATTTCCTGTACTCCAGAAAATGTTTTGTTAATCACGAATTGAATTGGTAATTAATGTCGCTATTTATGTACAAACCAGCCTTTTTGCCCATCCAAGGACGGGTGTATATGGCAGTAAATCTGAAATATTCAATAGAAAAATTGTTCAGCTCATGATTATTAATGAGGGGGGGGGGGGATTACCCCATGTGGAATAACGTCACCCGCTAATGGTTATTGTGGAGGGGTGCGGCATGTGGAGTGACGTCACCTGTTCATGATTATTAATGAGGGATAGGGTGCGCATGTGGAGTGCGCGACCTTCTTGTGCGTTAATGTAAATTCCCACGCAGGCATGAATATTAATAAAGGGGGGGGGGGGCTATTTTGCAGTGACGTCACGCACGAATGTAGCACTGTGCTGCGTAGATGTAATTTTTTACCGTCACTTTCTGTAAAGAAACGTCATACTGGTAGGAACCTCCTGGTTACACCAGCCCATAGGGGATTATTGTGTCTGTCCGTCCATCGTGTAGGGAGGGGCTGGGTGGGGAGGGGCTGGGTGGGGAGGGTGGGGCTGGGTGGGGGGTGGGAGGGGTGGGGCTGGGTGGGGAGGGGCTGGTCACCCCGTGGTGCCCTTATAAAACTCAACGTTAACCTACTCACGCCGGCTTGTGCCCGCCCTCACAGTCGGGCATATTTGCGGAATACACCACGCCGCCGTTGACTCTGGCCATTGACCGAGCAAACCAACGTTCCTACCAGCTCCCTCCGCAGGAATGTGTTATTTGAAGCGACTTTGCGTAATAAATTATTTAATTCAGCTCGACCTTCCTCTGCGTTAGTGTAAAAATCCACCCACTCATGAATATTAATGAGGGAGGGGTGGGCCTCATGTGGAGTGACGTCCATCATCTTGTCACAGTGTGTAAAATAGGTACTACTTTGTAGGAAATTCTACTAAATATTGTCCTACCGCTATTCCCTAACACTGCGTCAAAGTTAATAAAACATGTATCTGTGTTGCGTGTCTGTGCTTGTGCTATGAAGTTTGTTGCTGTTCATAGATCACCAATGAATACAAATGTTGGTATGAGATTTCACGGGGTTAACCAACTTCTAAGATTACCACAAAGATCATCTGCAATCCCTGTAACTGTAATATACGTCAGTTGGGAGATTAACATTTCTTGGTCACGAATGACGTGCTTTTCATATAAGTTGAGGTTGTCAGGCCTGCGGTGGGTTTGTTACGAACAGCAATGTCATAATCATGTGATGACAATGGTCATGGGATGCACTTCTTGCTCCTAACAATGTCATAATAATATTGGCATGAAGATAAACATGGTTTTTACTTTGCATCTTGCAGCTAGATGGAATGATAGGGCTGGGAAAGGGACAGTGGGGAACAGGAGAAGAGAGTCAATCTTTAGGGAACTGAACCATGGACTCTGACATGCACGGTCTGCTGGTAATAATCACAAATAGCCATCAAAACTACCGAACCATGGACTCTCATGTGGATACTGTTATAATAATAATTACTGCTTTTACCTATTTGTATCATTTATTGTTTTACTGATCAAATTATTCCTTGCAGAAATCAAAATTGTGCAAAACTAAACAAGAATATATATTAAATCACCTTTTATGTTATGCGGTAGGATGGTACATTGGTAACAAGTGTACCTCACTTTAAGAAGCACCTGGGTTCGATTCCCGACTGAGGTGAATGTCTGTGTGGAGTTTGTATGTCCTCACCCTGGTTTACACGAGCTTTTTGCTGGTTTTCTGCTTTCCTTCCAAAGCTAACCCCCCACCCCTCCAAACATAAAATGTAACTCATAATATCTGACAAACATCGCCGCCCCTTACTGCAAAAACTTAACAGGAACGTCGTGAAAAGGAGGCTCGGTGAGGCTTTCCAGAGTAAACAATGTGGATAGACACTCATCGCTACCTAAGCAATAAGGGGCAGTGGAATAACATTCATTCTGTTTTACTTCTTTGTTCCCATGTCTCCGCTCTGTGCCTTTACAAATCCGCAATGCCCAGGATGGAGAAGTATGGTAAATTTGCTCCTTCGAGTTGTATGGTATGGTGAGGCTCCCGACCAACGGCGAATTGACAAAGGGCTGTAAATACATATGTACATCACCACCACCACAAGTAAAACACTTTAACGTTACCTTGGTCACAGAAACATTATCTAACGGGAAGACCCAAATTTCCCCGTCGACAAATCCAGCATGTTTAATTACCTTGTGGGTCAGTCACGATCGAAGGCAAGGCAGGTTTGTAAAGAGCTGTGCCTCAAAAAGACTCCAATGTCTCTCCAAGCACGTCTGCCCCACCCTCCCCACCAATTCTCTTGCGAGAAATTAACAGCAGCTTGTGGTTAGTGCTGTCGGGGGTAATAGCCATGTCATGAGACAAAGTTAAGACAGAATCAACAACCTTTACTCATCGAGTTGCAATTGCTTTGTTAGTTCCCTATATTCAAACCTTGATTCCACGTGCACTCAGATTTAACAGACTCTGGGCATTTACTGATAATATAATTGCTCAAAGACACGCACACCACACGTAAAATAACATTTTACTTTCTTCTGCCACACCCAGCTCAAAGGATATAAAATTTTATACTTGTTGACATGTGTGCAGAAGTTAGCAGGGCAGATTCCAGATATAGGCACTGGAGTGGCACCCTCGAAGTAGTGATCAAGATGAAGGACACATAGAGCCAGATCATGGAATTGCTTTAAGAGCAAAACTTGGAGGTGGTGCGCGAGCTGAGGAATTTGTCAGGAAGAATCGATTATCTTTACTTCAAACACACACATACACCAGAGTTTGTCCAAGGCTAAGCAATAATGTATACATTTTTAAATCATCTAGATTGAAAACACATTTTTTTAAACTGCATTCTGTGTTTAGTTTGTTGTCCTTCCCTCGCACCTGCAATGAGCACGGTTGGCTACGTACGGTGCGAAAGAAGTTCAACGTACATACATAATAAGACCGAATCATAGTGCATGCTAGAGTGCAGTTTAACCACTATACTTTGAAGGGTAAGGTGTTTCTATTCACAAATACGCAATTTTTACGATAATTCGATTTTTTACAGCTCTTTCTCAAGCCACTAAATAGATGAAGGCCTTCCCATGCCATGTCAGTCATCACGGGGCTTTTATTCACCGTGTTTCTTCACGCTGGTCAGTGTGGGTTGGTGAAGGGTGGTCCCAGGACCGGTTCAGATGTCTCTCACAACTGATGTTATCCATGGCAGGGAAGTGAACTCGGGTCGCTGGGTTAATCGCATTAATCGCTGCACCACCACTCCCCAGTAAGTAAAATATTTAATTAATTGCATCATATTTCATAATTATAGTAAACAGAAAACAAAAACCTAGGTCTTGAAACCAGACAGATTCTTTGAACTGGCAAGAGCTCATTGAGATATAGCCACATTATAAAAGGCAAACTGATGGAAAGCATACATTTTTCCCTCTTTATTTTTTTGATTAGCAATATATTCATAATTGTTTTTCAAAATGTAACATCACACGAGAAATGTTTAGTTCAGTATATCACGAAATCAAACGAGCCATTTTTTAGGTTTACAGTTCATGTACATTTGTTTTTCACTTAAAACAAAAACAATTGTGCTTCATTTGTATTTAAATGTACTGATTTAATCACCCTAAAGCTTAATCTAACTGCACTCGTTGTAGCTTCTTAAAAATAAAAGGTTATCTTGAAAAATGTAGTCTACGTTTTTTTTGCATTTGTGCAAATAAGAGTTGACTGGACTCTGACCATCAAATTAGCTACATGTGAAGAAAAAAAATTCCCTTTATTGTGAGAGAGCTGTAATCCATTATTTCAGTGAGACTGGCTTACACTGCGTTTCCATGCCCACTGGCAACCAGACGACAGCACAAGAATGATCCATTCGTGGGTTGCAGGATTGACAGCCCAGTGTGAGTCCACGTCCCCAACACTTTCTGAGCCACGTGGGGATCGATGGGTTCAGCCTCTCCCACTTTACCCCCCCCCCTTACCTATCCACTATTCTCTAACACTCCGCGTACAGATGGAAGCATTCTCATAAAAACGATATTCAAACTGAATATAATGCAGTTGAGCTATCCCAATTTAAATACTGTATGTGAGTTTTTTTTTATTTTTCACCTTAAAAAATAATTGAAATAAACGAGAGATGTCACTGACTTGAGTCCCATTTCCAAGTTGATCCCGTGACATTATAATTTGTGCAAAGTGACGGGCAAGGTAAACGCAATGTGGCTCCCTCTTAAAAGTAAACTCAGGAGCCCAATAACAGAGCCCGCTTGGGACTAGGCTGGCCTAGTGAGGCCATCGTGGGAACCCGAGCTGAGCCTGCGAGACTTCTCTCCTGACAAAGCCAGCACACTTCTGAGTGGCTGTGGAAACGCAGCATCGGTGCTCTGATGTAAGAACTATTCTCCTGAATCACCCAGCCACCGCTCAGTCACCACCGCTTGTTTGGAGTGTGCGTCACTTTACATGCGTGAGAATGCGGCCACAAACAGGGCTAGGTCAGCTGTGGTCAGGTCTATAACAAAACAATAAAGACAATTCCTTCAAAACCCACACACGCGCACACGGACATATACACAAAAACACAAAGAACCTCCTTGTCACCTTGTAAACTGAAGGTTCTAGTGCTGCTCGCAAGCACCTATTTAAAGCCGACATGCCACATGACCGGGTGGTGTGGTCAGGACCAAGCCTAGTCGCCTGCGCCTTTGCCCCAAGTTTACAACCCACTCCGGGATTTTTCACAACAAAACTTGTGGAGTCCGCGTCGACGTGGGGAGATGCTGTTTGTGGATCCCGCTGTTATCGCGTAAAATAAAACGAGTGCAGGAGAGGAGTGTCTAGGCAAGCGATTGCGCTAATCTATTAAAAACGTGTCCATTTTAAGATTGTTGTTGTTGCAAATTGTTTGCAAACTTCAGGAGTTACCCGCGTACTGCGAGGGCACAGCACATTTTAAGGTTCGCTTTCAAGAGGAGAATGGATTAGAAAAGTTCCACTGCGTTTATGGCTGAATTGACCTTGAGGATGCACAGATCAAGTTTAGTAGATACGACTGAAATAAATACGCAGACAATGTCTCCCTCACATATTCGTCTCTCCACATGCACACAAATTAAACAATTTCTTACACAGCCCATCGGAAGCACGGTGGTCTCTGAGTGCAAAATATCAGCAGCATTGCTTAAAGACGAGCAAACTCCATACCCGTTTCCACTTACAGGACCTTGTCTCATCAGCAGAGGTTAGGCTTGCGTGAATCAATGCTGACGAACTGTCGATTTTTATGAACGGGCAATGACCCTGACCTCGGGATATAGGGTCCCAGTTAGACCCAACATTTCAATAATTGCATGACTTAAAACACTTATCATCATTGTTGCACTCCGAACAATATGAGTCACAAACATAAATCGGCAGACAATTAGTCGCCCTCGCGTTACTCCCGACGTTGTTCACGACCAGAAAGGAGAGCGAAGTGATCGTATCGAAGAATGAGCTTCACCGCGCCATAAAAACACTTGCGCACACACACGTATGGCGCCATCGGCACACAATACAGTAATTAGGCTGCCCCCCTCCCCCACAGGCTTAAATAATGCGCAGATTGTGTCATTCACTGCCACTGCATCATTGAGTGTGCTCAGTGATGAATGCATTCATAAACGACAACCGAAGCCTCGCAATAAACGGCTTGTTTGTAAAGTAAATAAATAACGGTGCTATAATTCCCTGTCATCTTGCATACGTTGCATGCATTTCTTGTTTTCTGATCTGTCAAAGTGATGCCCCGCTAAGATGAGCATTAAGGTGGTAACTGATCTCTTGTTTACAACCCTCAGCCAGTCACTGACAGAAATTCCACATTCATCAAATATGATGATAATAATAATAAGGATAAAATAATTCCACATTCATGTGGCAGGGACGATTCTATCTTTTGACATCCCCACAGATTGGTACGGTACCTATCTTCGTGACTCCAGAGGGATGATAGGCTGAGTCAAGCCACTACGAGGATGCGACCTTGCAAACCTTTCGCTTAATCGATGAGTCACCTGGCCGGGTTTTTTTCTGAGGTTGTTACATTTCCTCGATGCATCATTCACTAAGACACTGAAAATGGTTTATTTGTATTCAGAAAATAAATTCTCAATAATGCGAAGGAAACGTCAATTGGCAAGAACCAATGCATGATCTCTACAGAAATGTGGCTAATGTCCCCAAATGGAGAGCTGAGGTGGGGTGGAAGAGTGAATCTCGGTGCATGTAAAATTTTAATCTCAGTCGTGTTTCGCAATCAGAAAGTAAATCGGTGAAAACCTTGTCAGTAATCGACTCAGTCCATCATCGCTCTAAGGTGAAAATAACACATTTTATCGCATGGGATGACAGCAGTGGTGGTGATATGGAGAAAATGGTCCCCACGTGTTGAGTTTTTCAGACTGCCTAAAGCGTGGGACAGACCCCAGTGCTGCCACTCACTCATTTCAGACGGAAAACAATTTCTCTCGACTGTTTACGATTTTAAACCAGTAAAGACGCTTAAATAAAAGTCAACAGGCGGCGTGTTAAAGGGGTACCAGCAAACGGCACAACAAATGCAACAAGATCCCAACTGTGAAATATTCCTAGAGGCTAAGAGGATTTCCAAAATCCCACTCGAACAATTACACCTTAAAAACCATTCAACGTCCGAGAGAGAGAAAAAAAAGCATCGACAAGTGTGGGGAAAGAAAGCGTCTGTGTTTTAGATGTTGGGTGAAAAAGTGAATGCTCTTTAATCCTATTTGTGCTCTGTAATCTGTGGGGTCTGGCTATGTGTGTCATCTTAATGGCTACTGTTGTCCAAGCTTCACTCGCATGCTGTTTCACAGTGAGCCTCACACGGGCCCACGACCCATTGTTCGCGGCCGAGGGATTAATTTGTCACAAGGCTCAGCAGAACCTCGTCACATTGCAGAGCTGTACTGTGGGAACAAAAAAAAAACCCCAACCGAGGAAAGCCAGTAAAACGAATGGGCCTCCTTTTTCTTTGCAGAAGAATTTAGAAGTGGTAAGAGAAGGTTAGATGCAGAGCTGTGGACGAACAAAGGAAACAAAAATACCCCACTTTGAGGGGATGCTGTGAGGGTGCTGTGTTCAGTATTAAACATGCCCAGCTGTCGACATTTCACAGTGATAATGTGGATCGCATCACACTCGGTAGAGCACTCAGTTCAAGTTAAAATTACCTAATAAAGGCCCAGGCCAGATTTAGATACAGCACCGATATACATTAATGTGGTGCGTGGTCAGGAATCAAATCTAGTTGACGAGAACCATAGTGCAGTGGTCAACAACCAAAACATTTTTTTTAATCAATAAGCCATCGATTGCGATGATGTTGATAGCACCGCACCGCACCTTCACTCCTTCCTCCCTGCGAGATCCCGTATCTGTTGCACAGTCGACACCCGATCTCCTAGCTCTGCTCTTGCAGAATCTCAGCATCTGTCTTTAAATATTGCCATTTGTCGTGGCCTCTGGGTTGCTCCTCCAACACGCGTCTACTCCGAAGCCTGCCTCTGCACAAGCGCCCCACCCATCGCGTCAAGTCAGATGCTGAGATACTGCAAGAGCAGAGCTCGGAGATCGGATGTCCACTGTGCAACAGATATGGGATCTTGGAGGGAGGAAGGAGTGAAGTCGTGGTGCCGTGCTATCAACATAATTGGCAACGATGGCTTATTGATTATAAAATTGTGTTTAATTTGGTTGGTTGTTTGCCACTGCACTATGGTTCTAGGAAACTAAATTTAATTCCTGACCACGAACCACATTCGTGTAAATAGATTCTGCATCTAAATCTGACCTCGGCCTTTATTAGGTCATTTTTAACCCACCGCGATATATATCCAAACAACGAAGTTGCTTCCCCCTAACTACCCTGCCATTAAATTCCTAACATCCTCCACATCTATAGTTTTATCAAATAACATTTTTAAAAAACCTACCCATTGACCAAGTGTGTGCCAGCTCAAGGACCTTCAGCCTGAAGAGGGGGTGGGGGGGGGGGTGTTTTAAACGGGACAAAAATGGCCATACAAAATACGCACACAGGGCCAGTGGGATCAAAAGCCACCGTCGGCCTGGGTTTTTTTTGTTTTGCACAAGGTCCTTTGCCCCAGTGTTGAGCAGCCATGGGCCATTGTCACGCTGCGCAGCGAGGGGTGACAAGCGAGACAATATTACGGTGACGCATGGAGGACCCGATCCTTTGTGACGCTTTCGGCGATGCTCACTGCACAATTTCGCTTGCACACACTTGTGTGCACATGCGGGAGCGGTAGGTCCGCGGTGAGCACGCTTCGCTATGAACCTGGCAACCCGGGTTCGATTCTCGCTCACGGTCAACACTGGTGGCGATTGTCTGAACCGGAAGACAAAGGCGGCCGGGCGTGGTGCTGGCCACCCACCGCCTCGTGTGCCATGCCGGCCTTCATAGGTGCTCGCTAACAGCACTTGCTTCTACAGTCCTTTAAGGCTATATGTCTTGTATACATGAACACCCGTGTGGGTATATATATAGAACACATATACAATGCATATATGTACGTACTATACAAAGATAGACCCCCCCCCCCTGTATAGCCTTAACAGACTGTTAACGAGCACCTATGAAGGCCGGCACGGAACACGAGGTGGATGGCCGCCTTTGTCTCCCTAGTGGCGATGTTTACTACACACAGCACCAGGTACTCATTTGAGGCCGAGTCGACCTAGGGGAAGCCGAGGACCGGTTCAGATAACCGTCACTGATGTTGGCCGTGAGAGGGAATCAAACTCAGGTCATCAGGTTCCTCGTGCAGTGCGCAAACCGCTACACACATATGTATGTGCATATATATATTCCGCATATAATAAACACATGAAAAGGAAATTAAATGCTAAATATGTACTATTCAACCTCGCACATAGTGCGGAAAGTTATCTTGGTGAGCACCTATTAAGGCCTCTGAATGCTGTGTGCCTTTGTCTTCCCAACTTAGATTTTTACACGATGTACCAGATACGTATTTCAAGATGAGTTGATCTAGGGGCGGCCCAAGACAGGTTCAGATTGCACTGTTATGCATGGCTAGGTACTGAATCTAGGTCACAAATCTCGGAGTAGTGGTCACCTATCAGCAGTTGCAAGAAACAAAGGGCTATCATCATGTGCACCGTGCATAGTAAATGAAAATATGCGCACACACACGGAGGTATATTTGACATTCTAGATACATACACGTGCACATAAGCTGCTACCCAAAACAAACGTAAGTCAGCGGACAAAGTGAAGGCCACCCTCTTCTTCTCCCACTAGGCTCAAGCTCGCCCCTTTGTTTGGCGTGACAGCTCAAATTTATTCCAGCCAGAATGCAGATCGAGTCTGGATTCTATAGCGTGTGCCCACCGAGCCACTGCCGCTTTATTTTCAAATATACTCCCTGGACCTCGGGTCTTGGCAAAAAAACAAGAAAGCTGCCAGTCGCCTCGAATCAATTATTGATCTTCATGTCACTGGCGATTTCACAGAATCTTCCCAGGGACAAAAAAAACCACGCAGTTACCCCGATGACACCGTGACTAATCCTTCTGTTGGGATGAAACGTTGTTCGGGCATTCAAGTCAAAGTGGCCTTTGGCAATGGTGCAGCGGCAAATTTCCGTTCGTGGACCCTGAAATTCCACATCGCTAAGGCAGGGGCGATTATACCCACACATCGACCATTGTTGTCTTTCCAAGACGAAGGTGCAAAGTAGTATTCGTTTATTTTTTTTATCAACTCCAGATGCATAATGAGTTGTGCCAGTTAAATTGTTCTGCCTTCACTGTGTCTGCTCTGAAAAAGGCCCATTGCCTAAAACATGGTAATGCAATGATAATAGGGTTTTCCCCTTTCTGGCAATAAAACAGCTGTGTTAAGATGTTAAAACACCAAACTGAAACCTTTGCAAGGAATCATGTCTGTATTTACCACATATACTTGTGGTGAACATGCAAAAAAAAAACATGCTCTGACAGTATGTGCATTTGTCTTTGAAACTGATTCGTCCACACAGGAGACAGCTTTCTTTAGAGCCGAGTCTCAAACAGTGTTAGACCAGAGGATGCCGAAAGGTGAACAGCACAAAGACAACGCCACAATCCGGACATTGCGAGCTCGGGGTGAGCAGCTACATCATGAGACCTCCTTTTTTAGTATTAAATTATGATAATAGGGTTTCAGTTTGGTGTTTTAACATCTTAACACCTGTTTCAATGCCAGAAAGGGGAACACCCTATTATCATAATTTAATACTGGCAAAGGAGGTCTCATGATGTGGTAACGCAATGTTGATGTGGCAATTGGTTTAGTTTTTGTAAGTATGTACTTGCAACTTTCCGGTGGCAAGTTCAACTCTCTGCCAGCAGCACCACCTTCACTCGACAATGCCTGGATTCGAGGCGTAGTCTGTGGAGTGGACTGTGAGCGAGGTACTTGCGCCCTCGTGTGTCCTTGCTCCTCGTTTCACAATGCACCTCGCATTCGCTATACAGGGTCTCGTGTAACAGCCATGAGTACTATGAACATTATTGCCTCTAGGCGCAGTGGCTTTCTACAAGCAGTTGGGCCCTTTTGTTCAGCAAAGCCATATGTGTATCCTTGCTCAAACAAATGTGGAGCTGAGTTCATTTCCATTCGCGGCTTCGAGCCAACAAGTGTAACTTCATATTCTTTGGGTCTTTCGGTAAAGCCACGTAGATGTGCCACACTCTTACAAAAATAACATACAAATTTAGTTATCGTATATGTGATGTTATATTTGGATTGAGCACTATTCAAAACCCTCCAAATACAACCGTTTGTAGGAGGAGCATCAAGAATTAAAGAGTTAAAACTATTTTCTGTTAAATGTATGCATTGGAAGTAGCCGCGAATCGGCAATTTTTTACATTTTTAAAAGCATTGTTACTTTTTAATTAAACACCATTATAAATCCCCCCAAAATAAACATTAATAGGCTTCGATTTTAAAACAAATCTATATTAATTTACATTTTACTTCACATTTTTGGAGTCCAAAATAGGAAATGTAGGTTTGAAGATTGTTCTCGTTAAAAACGCGAGCTTAACCATCTTTTCGTGCCAAATTATATCTATCTAGCCACTCTAGAACATTGTTGGAATATACATCAGTGACTTGTGATCGGCGACGTATTCGTAATATACACTTTTTAATGGCCAGTGTGTCAGTCACTCTGTCACAGGATTTAATTTAAGTGAAATTCATCATACAGGGTTCAGTGGCGCTTCATTCTAACCATGAACAGCGAATGATATATGGACCGGATTTGACTTTTATATACGCCCTACGACATTTAACCGAGATTAAAGAAACGGAGACAACCCGTGCATCGCAATGAGCTGTGTTCCCCCTGCTGGATTATAAAAGTATTGCAATTCATCCAGTCTGCTTGCATACAGCGTTAGAGCCCTTGCTATGCATATTGAATTTGTGATAGGTGAGTGAAAGTGTTATTTTCAGTGTGGTGGTACTATAAGCATCTAGTGAGGAGTGAATAAGAGTGTCTCTGACAAGGGTCATAGGAAGAGTGTTGTCTGGTGACTGACGAGTGTCAGGTGATGGGTAGGTGTCCTCTGGGTGTGTGATAAGTGGCATGGTTGTGGGGAGTGGTAAATGAAGCCAAGAGGGGAATGTGGGACCAACTGGAGAGGGCCCAAATGGGAAGGACAACATTTGGAATATTTACAATTGTGCCATTTGTGCGTAGGGTTGTCAGCCTATCTCTCCTCTAGCCCATGCCGTACCTGTTTAGACCGTTTCATCTGGCCAAACGAAAGCTGCCTGGACAATGGGCGGCTGGGCATGCGGGCAACATGACCCAACCAATGCATTTGAGCTCACCAATATGAAAATATCCGTATCTTTAAAGTATCTGTGAATTCATCTTCTTGGTTCTTTCGGTAAAGTCACGTAAAATGGAAAGAATACAATAATGAAAATTTAACAAAATAAAATAATTCTCACGACGTTTCGGCCACAACGCAAGCAGCCGTCCTCTGGTGGAGAACAGGTCTGTCGAGAAGACAGAGTCTGAATGACACGCCCCAGGCTTGGAGCGACTATTTAAGCTGGGATGGAGGGGCGAAGAGCGCCTTGACAAAATAATTTGCACATCAAGAGAAATTTAGCATATTTATTGGAAATGCAGATATGCGATTAGTACTACTTGTGAAATGCGTAGGAGGTTTGGCGAGGGGTTTAAAGTCATTATGCCCTTGCATTATGCAGGATTAGCAGCATCAAGGGGAGGGGATAGGGGTAACATTAATAAAGGGAAGGAGTGTTAATAGTATGTAGCTGCAGTAACTAAACCACCACGTAAACAACTAAAGTATAAACTACATAGTATCATCAGTATACTAAATATACTCTCCAATAAGCTGAGTTACTAACAGTAAGTAATACATTACAATTCTATGTCGAAAAAAATATAATATGCTTCCAGCTAAACTTTATTCTCTTACATCGCACGAGTCTACACCGTACTATATACTGCCATAGACAAACCCAACGTTAAATTATATACTGTATTGCTATACACCACCCTATACTTTATACATTATAATATTACACTATGTATTATTCTACCCACCCTAATGTATATCACAC
>CM025664.2:3283679-3293761 GCA_014621495.2 Entosphenus tridentatus
TGCGTTGTGGCCGAAACGTCGTGAGAATTATTTTATTATGTTTTATTATTTTTATTATTTTATTACTTCCCTTCTACGTGACTTTACCGAAAAAACCAAGAAGATGAATTCCTGCAGTTACGAAAGCTTTAAATCGAAGTTTTGCGAGATTTAATATTATAATGGAAATCACTTTCACGAATCAGCTCCCAAATGTAGTCTCCCATCATGTTCTCGTTATACTGTCCTTGGTAGCGGCATTCAAAGTCCAGTATATCCTGGTGGAAGCACTCGCCTTGCTCCTCCGAGTACGCTCCCATGTTCTCCTTGAATTTATCAAGATGAGCATCAAGGATATTGACTTTGAGGGACATACTAGAGCCCATTGTGCCGTAGTTCTTTACCAGAATCTCAACCAACTCCACATAGTTTTCGAGCTTGTGATTACCCAGGAAGCCACGAACCACTGCAACAAAGCTGTTCCAAGCCGCTTTCTCCTTACAAGTGAGCTTCTTGGGGAATTCATTGCACTCCAGGATTTTCTTCATCTGTGGTCCGACGAAGACACCGGCTTTGACCTTTGCCTCCGACAGCTTAGGGAAGAAGTCTTGAAGGTACTCGAAGGCTGCCAACTCCTTATCTACAGCTCACAAACTCTTTCATAATGCCCAATTTGATGTGCAGTGATGGAATGAGCACCTTCCGGGGGTCCACCAGTGGCTTCCACTTGACGTTGTTCCTCCCCGCAGAGAACTCGGTCCGCTGTGGCCAGTCCCGCCTGTGGTAGTGCGCCTTAATGTCCCTGCTGTCCCAAAGGCAAAGATAGCAGGGAAACTTGGTAAAACCGCCTTGGAGACCCATCACGAATGCCACCATTTTGAGTCTCCGATGACCTCCCAGCCGTACTCATCATACTTCAAGGCGTCCAGCAAGGTCTTGATGCTGTTGCAATCCTCTTTGAGGTGCACCGAGTGAGCCAGGGGAAGAGACGGTTACTTGTTACCATGATGGAGCAGCATGGCTTTGAGGCTCCTGGATGAGCTGTCAATGAAGAGGCGCCACTCATTCCGGTTACAGGCGATTCCGATTGCCTCAAACAGACTGGTCACATTGTGGCAAAAGCAGAACCCATCTTGACGGGTGAAGAACCTGCAAAAAGGTTGGTGGCGCTTCCTCTGATCTGTGACTTCCACACTTTCATCCAACAAGTTCCACTGCTTGAGCCTAGACGTCAAAAGCTCGCATTGGACTTCGTGAGACCAAGCTGTTTGATCAAGTCGTTGAGGTCTTTTTGGTAGGGGTAGTATGGGTTTCTCTCCTCAGCTACACCTCTGAAATTGTCATCTGGATCGACAACGTCTTCCTGGCTCTCTGACTTGCTACTCTCTTCTAAAGACGGCTGCTCTCTCTCCAGAGGACTGGGTATGGGGAGCTCATGGCAGTGTGTCCCATGGGGCGATGCATGAAGGAAGGTCCGGATACATGATAGCAGGTGCATTCTTGCCAGTCCGACGTTTGGAAGGGTCCACTATGCAGAAGTAGCAGTTGCTGGAGTGGTCAGTGGGTTCCCACCAAATTCTTGGGATAGCGAACTTCATGGCTCTCTTTTCCACTCTGTACCATCCTACAAAAATACATTTATTTCACCCATGACTAATGTGTAAGAGATTCTCGCAACATTTTTCATGCGTGATATATTTTTTTCAATAACATTGAACATTGTAAAACATTTTAAAATTAAAAACTTTTAGAATTTTTACAATTTAAACAAATTTTATAACAAAATTCCGAGCAACGATTGTTCATCTTAACTTCCAGAGTTTTTTGCATTGCTCGCAGGTGAAGTGAGGTGCCCAGGGTTTGTCTTGATCCCTGACAGGCATGCCGAAATATGCCTTGTAGGTCTCACACATCTTAGCAGATGCTTCCACAGAGTACTATTTCGCTCTTGTCTTGATAAATTAGCAGCAGACATAGCAAAATGTGTCTGCCGGATGCTTGCAGCCTCTTGATGCAATCTCAGAAAAATGCAGATATGTATCCACTTAGGCAGCTGCAACTAAACTGAACTGGTGGGCTTAAGGCTGTATTTATACTACTATTTACATTACTGGAAAGTTACTCCAAGTTTACTCAGCACTGAATCTATCTGGAATGTTCTGGAAAATAGGTAAATTTCAAAATATCAATGTCTTGGGCAAAAAAGCAAAGTTTCTGGGGAATAATAGCCATTCGGTGTTCTTTTGACGCATAAGCAATGAGGAAATAACACTTCCTACCCAGGAACAAAAAAAAATATTGCACAATGTAATTGTATTTCTTTTTTCAATTAATTGGCCGCTGTTTGATTAAGAGTAAAGAAACATTCTGATTTTAATGAGCCATTGCCATTCTGCATGATTGCTTCACTTGTGTTTAAATGACAAACACGGAATGTTAAACGGAGTTAAATGATCTGCAAGCTTTAAGCGATAAAGCTTTGTTGAATTTCCCATTAGGCAGGAAATCGGTGACTGTATTCAAATGTGGTGGCACACACGTAACCCAGCAACATAAATGCAGGTACGGTAATTGAGCCATCGTTCATTTTACATACAATGGGTAACAAGGTACAGCAAACAGGTCTCTCACCTGCCTTTAATGATCACGATCTGATATCAGGCTGAAATTTAAAATCCCATTCAGAGGTTAATCACTCTGTCACCCCGATGCATGGTTAATAAAATACATACCAGCTACAATCCATGGGCAGACTGGACTCTGACCACGGGATGTGGAATTTTTACCACAAGCTCAGGGCTGCAAACAAAAATGCGAGCAAAATAATGTTCTCTTGAGTATAAGAGACACAAAATTTAACGTACACATAAATATTTAAATAGATACATTTATTTAATCTAAACATTCTGGCTGTATTGAATTATGAGATGAAAAAGAATTCCGTTAAGTCAGAGGTAATGTATGATCATTCGTGCACCTTATGTAAGCTCTTTGCGATTTGTTTATATGACGCAGGCATACATACACATTTTCTTTGGTTCTTTCGGTAAAGCGGTCGCCTGCTGACGACCGCTTGTGTTGCGATCGAAACGTCGTGAGTTTTAGATTTTTTTAGTAATTTTTTTTATTTCATTGTATATTTCTTAAATTCTTTCTTTTCTTTTCTATCTACGTGACTTTACCGAAAGAACCAACGAATATGAATTCCTGCAGTCACGAAAGTTTTAAGTCAAAACATACACATTTGTTATGCTTTAGCAATTATTTAGAGTGATGCTTTATGATTATAAAATGAAAACATGAATTGAACCTCACAGAAGTCAAGAAGCCTCTCACTGGTTATTTAATCAGCTTCAATAATACACACAGAACATGCCCCCATGAACCAAACCACGTTTTGTGGATCCTGCAACGTTTTTCCACACGTCAGTAAAAAAAAGCAGACCAATTGGAGGTAATTGAACCTGAATAGAAACACATTAAAGCAACAGATTCAGGATTTTCTTGAATCCCCTGCTCTTCGTAAAAACAGTGTTCGCTTGCGTGAGCTCGGAGATCAATGAGGGGTGAGAGGTCTATTGAGACAACAAGGTTTATTTTGCAAGAGAGACCTGGGGTGAAATGCTGTATATAAGGAGACTAAATCACTTGCTGCAGATTCCGTGCAGCACAAAAACAACACAAAAATAACTAAAATATCGTACAAGTGTATGCAATGTAATACACTATATCAACATATGTAATAATAAACCCACAAAAAAAACATTTGCAGCCCTTGGTCAATCCACTGCTGGATGAAGGCCTCCCCACACTGTCAGTTGTGGGAGGGATTGCTGAGTTAGACTTTACTATCCTGATCAGCAGTGCAGGTTGGTGGGGTGAGGTGCCCAGGACCACTGATGCTCGCTGCGACCAGGAATGAAACTCAGGTTGGCAGGTTCACAGTGCAGTGTGATCACGACTGCACTGTGTGATAACCAATGCATCAATGTCCCCCCTTTCACGACTCCACCTCTTCCCACTTACGCCCCCACCGACGACGATATTTATGAAAGGATTTTGTTTAAAAAAAAATCAGCATAAGGGATTCAGTATTTGAGTTGACATTTGATTGAGAGGAAGGAAATTCAGATGCTGATTCAAAAACCATCCCTTCCTGCTGTTTGTGAGCACGTGCCTGTTGTTAAAGGTGCTCGCTAGCAGCACTTGCCCCAACAGTCTGTTAAGGCTATACGGGGGATCTTTGTCTTTGTTGTTAAATGCAGGACTGTATTTCTATTAGTTTCCAGCGTGCACGCATTTTCATGCTTTTATAGATTTTCTCATCATTGAACAAAAAAAGTTTCATATTTGTAATTAACATGTCACGGCATTGTTTAATTGCTGCACTGAAATAACATGGCACAAAAATATTTGCCTTCACTAATGCGTTACATTCCATTTTATATGGCGTGAAGCAGTGGTACAATTGTCAGTGCATTGCGCTGTAAACCCAATGACCTGAGTTTCATCCCTGGACGTATCTGACATCAGTGGTGGATAATATCGTACCAGTTCCTGGATACGCCTTCACCAACCCGCACTGACCAGTGTGGTGAAGTATAGTCAAACAACCCCCATAACAGACAGGACACGGAGAGGCCTCCACGTGACAGTGAATTGCCCACATGTTGCTAACAGTTCGTTGATGAGGCAAAACAAAATATTTCTTATGGGACTCATGCGGTTCGTTGAGTCTCACATAACATCAGGAAGCAGCAACATAACTATTTCTAGAAACACTTCCATAGATCTCTCTTACCCAACACAGGACAGCATGCCTCAATCTTATGCAAATAATGGCTCTTAATGCGTCAATCATTTGACAGATGCATATACGCATACAATATATATTTTTGTGACATTATAAACATAAGAGCTGGCAATAACTATGTGGAATTAAAAAAACAAGGTTTTGTGCATTTACTGTCGACTTAGCTGAGACTATCAGTCTGCTGCACTGGAGAACTTGTATCCATCCTGGGTGGCTTAAGTCTGAATTTAAACCTTGAGTGACTGGATCAGCACTGATCCTGGCCACTTCGAGCCCGCTGAGCCATCCAGCCACCTAAAATTACATATAAGAAAATACAGCAAAATAGGTGAAGGTACAGTGCTGCAACTTCTTGCTTTACAGCCCTTCTAGTGGAAGGGCTTCCAGCTGTGGAATCTCTACATGAGCCCTCTAGATGGTATTTCGGTCGACAATTCCACGCTGGCCAAAGGTGTTGGAAGTGGTGGGAGTGTCCACATTTTTCCACACCACGCATGACCCCCCAATCCATTGCGTGCATCCATTTATATTGCTTTGTTGACCCGGGGTCAGAGTGGTTTGGGACACTTGCATCACTGTTTTCGCTGCCGCACCGGGAGATCGAACCGGTGACCTCTGGCTTGCCGGGTCATTGTGCTAAGCCTTCTAAATCAAAGTCAATCGCAAAATTTTGCAATAATGCCAACGTACTACAGTATTGTGGTAGCTTAAGAATAATGACTTAATGCATCAACGCACAAAGTAACATATCTTCTTGTGGAAAAAAAGTGAAGACGAATTACCAAATGTTTTTTTCTGTTTTCCTCATCTCTCTGATGGGATAATAGCTAAATGTTTTCTTGACACACCCCTGCATGCACAGAAACGTGTCTATATAAATAGGCAGGCGAATGGCTTTACCAACAATAAGCCAGTGGGAATATAGATATACTTTTAGGATTAAACTATATTAATATGAATCATGAAAACTGTTGCACAGTCTGCTTAACTCTTAACTCGTGCTCAGTAAAGATTATTGTAATATATCGTAACTAATGGTGGACATATAACTGTAAAAACTAAATTCGTAACATTATAATGGGTACAGTGGTTAGTGCCATGTGCTCTGAACCCAGTCACATGGGTTCGATTTCTAGTCCAAGTCAACAATTAGTAGCGATCTTGATTTGAAGCTTTCGTGACTGCAGGAATCCATACTCTTTGGTTCCTTCGGTAAAGTCACGTAGATAGAAAATTAATAGATTACGAGGCCTATTTAAGACCTTGTTTCAGTAGCTTTCTCTCTCTCACCTGAAAACGGTCGCTTGTGTTGCGATCGAAACGTCGTAAACCATTAATTTTACATCTACGTGACTTTACCGAAATAACCAAAGAGTATGAATTAGTAGCGAGTGAAATCTGAGCCCATACTGCCTCTCGAACCACATCACCTCAAATTCACCAAACTGCACTGACCAGCGTGGTGAAGTATGATCAAACCACCCTCATGATCAACAACGTTTTGGGTGGCCTTGATCTAAAGGTAGACTGACACAGGGCTGTAACGCATGAGGCAATTAATGAATTTACAAAATTGACATGCAAGGATGAGTATTCCATTAATTTAAAATCGAACAAAAATACACATTTGAAAGTAAAAATATCTATCAGATCAACTGCACATGAGCCAGTGCTCATTTTAGTTGGCCGCCCACAGCCAGTAATATACATTCCATATTTCTGTGGCATAGACAGTCTCTCTAAAGTACAAATATCGGTGACTCAGCAAAATGATACTTACTTTATGACCCCGAAGAGATGATGAGCTTGGATTTTAATTAAAGTGCCACTGGAAAAAAAGTAATTACATGAGTCTCAATTAGCTTTTGAATGATTTTATAATTTATGGTAAATTTTTATATAACTCTTTTTAATATAAAAGTTTAGCTCACAAATTACAATATGCAGCAATAGATGGAGATTATGATATGCTTGTGAAACGCCGACAATTGTAACGAAAGCAATATGCATGCGGGAATTTTACGTAACTAAAACTGTATATTAAATTAAAGTCCATTGATATTCAAACAAGTCTAAGAAAGAAACTTAAGGAAAACTATGACTACAATAAATTAGTGAACAGAAATAATATTTGATATATGAATAATATATCTGTAGTATGAAACGGCTTTGTGGCAAAAAGTGTTAAATTATTTAACTGGACAAATATCGCAGCTACCTCATGAATCTCAGATACACTTTTACGAGTAAAGCTATCTAATGTTACGATTGAAGGTCTTTTAGCGAACACACACTGTTCACTTGTGGGCTTTTAATGTTATTATTTGAATATAGATATATGTGGAGTATGGTAGGAATTTAATATCACAATGGATAAAGCAACCTGGGAGTTTGGAATTTAATGAGGAAAGCAAGGTAGACATACTCAAAAAGAGGAGGTTGTCATGCTTGGGGGACACATGCAGGATGCAGGAAGGCAGGTTTATTGAGGTAGACATTGGGGTGGCACTCAGAGGTTGGTGACCAACTGACAAACGTGACCAACTGACAAACGTGACCAACTGACGAACGTGACCAACTGACAAATGTGACCAACTGACAAACGTGACCAGTTGGCGAACGTGACCAACTGACGAACGTGACCAACTGACAAACGTGACCAACTGACGAACGTGACCAGCTGACAAACGTGACCAGCTGACGAACGTGACCAACTGACAGTTGGTCACACCTGTAGACTGGTTTCATCGTTATTAGGGCTCGTCCATACAGTAGAGTCACCAATGCTCACTGCTGTAAAGTCTGCCCTCTGCATATGGGCAGTGATTTCAAGCTACATATAGACGGTGATTTGAAAATAATACGTTCCGGACTGCACGTTTTTCTGTTATTATGGCTTTTCTCGTCCTTTGCAGATTTGATTGCTGGGATACTGCAAGGGCAGAGCTTGGAGATGGCCGGGTGTCACTGTGCAACAGTGAGGAAAGAAGTCATGGTGAGGTACGGTGGTTTCAACAGCATTGGAAGTGATTGCTTGGTTAATTGTATCTTTGGCCAAGGGTGAAAATTTTAAGCCAGCTGTGGGAGAGTGTAAGAGCACACCTTTGATATCGGTCGGTGTTGATTGCACAAGAACTGGAGATCGAGTAGAAGGAAGAAAGCAGATGTTGGCACAATCCATGTTGGCCATGATGACTTATTGACCTGACCTAGACCTTGCTAACACTAACATGGAATTATGAGCGTATGAGAGTGTACGTGCAGTAACTTTTTTTTAAGTGTATGCATTCATGTCAATTATCTAACTAGGAAAGTGTGATTAAGTGTCAAGACTCTATTCATAATGGTCTTGCATTGAGATGTTTGGCCAATGCCATTAATTAGTCTTTGGCATGTGGGTGAAAATCATCGTATGTGGAGAAGATTCACCATGCATATGAGAAGGTGACACTCAGTACTGCTATCTCCTGGCCACAATTCATAGCCCTATATCACTTGGCAAGCACTAGTGGTCACTTATCCAAATACCATCCACACTCAACAATGAGAATCCAGCACACTTGTTAAGTATATGTATAATATTTAGAATACAATAGCATAATCATGATAGGTGTGCTGAACAGATGTGTACTTAATCTGGAGGAGAACACTCAGACTTGGAAGAGTGACTTTATCTAAAGTTAGGTCGTTAAATTTGCAGTGGTAGTCAGTCATTCGTGAATTACGTGATGGATCTGGTGACTTGAGTTCAATTCTTAGCCGTGGCTAACAGCAGTAGCAGCTATTGATATCTAAACCTGTCATGGTGCTCCGCTCACTCACAACCCTGCACAGACCAGCGTGATGGAGTATGGTCAAACAATCCTGATGGGGAGACCATAATCCAGCACCGGATTGACGAATGGCTCGAAACAAATCTAAAACTATTCACTTGCACTGTTCAGACCAAATAAACAATGTTAAATAAATGATTGTGACCATGTCATTACCATTTCATTCACATAATTCTGTAAAATTTGCTACAAGAAGGATGATTGAGTGGTATGGAAAGGTCGTTTTGGTGAGTTAGTTTTAACCCTGATGCTACAAATAAAATCAAACTCTGAAATGTTGGGTTTATGGTCAAGGGCACAGGAACGCAAACATAAGCAACTTAAAAAACAAGCTTAATCTAGAAGATGTCATTCATGCAGTGAGTTTGATGGTATCGGCAGTTTCCAATTACTTCTAGTAAAATGTACATTTAGATTGGCCATCATCTTTTCTGAATGCTGTATTTTAAAATGGAATGTGATGTAGAATTTACTGGGAAGCCCAGCCAGGGTTTTGGCTCGAAGGAGTTAGAAAGAGGACTGATAGATTTCATACTGACATGTAAATGTTTCTCATTAGCAAGAAATTGAGCACCCCACACACAATATAGAATTACAAATTGTTCCTTATTTAAGAGTGACTCGCAAGAAATCTGCACTTGAACTCATGATGCTTCATGTTTATTAAATAGAGGTTTGTGAAATAAAAAAACACAAAAATGTTCTAGGAAAAATACAGGATTTTCAAAGAATTATCTTTTTAGTAATTTCACCATTTTGGATAGATTCTGAGAATATATTAGCGAGCAACCCAGCTTACACAGATTTCACGTAAAAAGGTATTCTGTATAAGCGGCACTGCAAATTGCAGGTAATTAACTATTGGTTGTGCAGAACACACACACACATAATGGCCCGCTTCTATATGATTATTAATGCTACAGCCTCTAATGGCAAAAAGGACAGAAGGAAATTTCTGTTTGGAAAGCAAAATGTTACATTGACATTTCATGAAAACAAAATTATTGTTTGAAAGTTAGAAACATTTGTTCAAAATATACCTAAATAAAGAATACATATTTTAAATTAGGGCCAACCACACCTGGTTGCCTTTAACTTCGTGTGATAAGTTGAAGCATTTACCCACACAGACAGGCATAACGACATACGCACATGCATCATACGTGTGGGACCATATGGGGAAACATTAATATATTGTTTTACATAAAACGCTACTTAAACTTCTCCAATTGAAAGCAGTATAAAACGTAACACTTTATTTATATTGTGCTTTAAGTATGTAAACAAATCAAATGTATACTGGATGGAGCATTACTCTAGTACAGTAAACCCTCGCAGTGCGCGGGTTCGAGATTCGCGAGTTTCGCATATTGGAGAGTTACTAAATACTCTTTTGTTTTGTCGGTAAAGTCACGTAGGTATAAAATAAAATGAATCACGACGTTTCGGGCGCAACA
>CM025664.2:3303761-3315357 GCA_014621495.2 Entosphenus tridentatus
GAAATAATACAATAATAAAAATATTATTAAAATAAAAAATTTAACATAATAAAATAATATAATAAAATAATATAATTTTATTATGTTTTATTTTTATTATTTTATTACTTCCCTTCTACGTGACTTTACCGAAAGAACCAAGAAGTTAAAAGTAGATGTCTGTCTTAGGCCTAGGCCAAAAATTTAGCTTACCTTCACCATATAGGTCGCATGTATATTTTGGGAACAGTTTTTCGAGAGAAAAAAGTGCGACTTATATGCCTGAAAATACGGTACTTATACTTTGATTCAGCATTCACAAATGAAATAACGTTTCACTTAATCTCTGGAGGTCCTCCAGCTGGCAGAGGCCCCTGGACTGCAGCCCCTAAAGCCCCCATGCCTTAATCCGACCCTGCCTGTGTCCATCTGATAACCTGACATCAAGTCGGGTGGACTGTATTTTATATATATTTTTTATATAACTTAAGAAGACAGCGTCTCTGAATGCTACATTACACATGTATTACATTCACTGAATCAACAAAGCGTTGAATTGGCAATATGTACTCACGAAATTAAAAAGAGAGTTTCACGTTTTGGCCAAAGGGCTTTTTTCAATACTATTTGTATGCATTCCAGCCAAAACCTTTAGTCAAACGTTATGCAATTTTAATTCAATAATTGTGTCTGTTTCATTGATTCCCAATAGAATAACTGATCTTAAAAAATCCTGAGCTACTATTCTTGCTCCCTTGATGTTAATACCTGGGACAAAATGGATAAATAGTTATGTTATTTTAAGTCAGTTCCCACTATGTTATCTATTGAAAATACAGAGCTTCATGGTAAACAGTATTTCGATAAACCAGGGACATTTTGCATGCCTTGATTTGTTTCTTATTTTCAAATGTGCGAATAATATACTACTATGTACTGCAAGTGTGGTTTTAGTTAGCAGCACATTCGGCAAGCACAATAAATATACGAATAGACTTGTAGAAACAACTATTATCCAAGTGAGTATTAGGGCCAGCCCATTGAGGGTAAAGTTGCGCATGCACCATGGGGGCCCGCACAGACCATTGTGGTCGGAACTGGTTGAGGGTCTGTGCTCTGCTCGCGTCACCATTTAGGTGGATGCCGGTATATGCAGCCGCTTCGTATGCGCACCTCCGATTAGCACTGGAGTCTACGTATGGTGCGAACGAAGCTTAACATACACACGTACGTGGAATCCAGGAGTCACGTGATGGAGCAACAATTGATGAACCTTGACAGCTTGAGAAGCAGACCATTCCTCCATACCGTATCGTAGGCAGATGAGAGGTCAACCAAGTGCTCTTCTATTTCTTCCATGGGAAGTCTGCCTCAATTTGACTCGGGAGTGCAAGGACTCAATCGCAGAAAATACGGCTCGGTCTGAACCCAGCCTGTTCGTTTGGCAGGTTGCCCTGTATTAGGTTTGCCACCTCTTCCACAGACCAGACCAAACCCGCACATATTTCTCAAACAGCCTAGGTCTATAAACATTGTGCAGTATACTGTCAAATAAAACAAAATAATCAACACAATACCGGTACCAGATCTCAAGTAATTTCCTGCTCCACGACACAAAATACTTCAATTCTCAGACTTTCTGGGTCAAACCGAACAGGTGGCAAGTCGAGCCATGGTGGAAAGATATAGAATGGTAGCTGGCGGCTTCCTTGGATGGTTTTCCGCACTTGAAAAGGGCGATGACATTTTTGAGTTCTCACCCGTCAAAGATGGTAGTCAATAGTTCTGCTAGCCACTGACGTTCCTTTGCTCCCCTATATTCTTGAGGAACTTGGAAGTGTCAATCTTATCTGGTGGCCTTTATTACCATCTTCATCTCCTCCAGTGTATGTACAGTATATGAACTTCTTTTGCATTGTACGTAGCCAACCGTGCTAATCGGAGGTGTGGGGAAGGACAATAAACAGATGTGTATGGGGAAGACAACTGGGAGGTGCCAGGGCATTGCTAGAGGTATTGGAAGCACTCCTTCTGGATGATCTCTCTGATGAGCTTGACAAGCCGTGTACCTGGGGTAGCGGCACTACATTGGGACACTAAAGCGTGAGATACCTAGGATAGGGTGTTTAAAGACTGTGTGGTAGCGAGATCAGGCTGGCAATGCATCGAATACAAATAGGTCCGTCATAAAATTGTCAAGAGTGGTGGTGACATGTTCTGGGAAAAGGGAGCACTCCTAAACAAGATGGTATCAATTTCGATTTAAAGCTTTCGTGACTGCAGGGATTCATAATCTTGGTTCTTTCGGTAAACTCACGTAGAAGGGAAATAATAAAATAATATAAATAAAACTATAAAATTATCACGACGTTTGGATTGCAACACAGGCAATCATCATCAGGTGTGAAAACCACAGGAAGAAAATTTGAAAAAAGTGGCGTTTTTTTCTTAACGTTAGCACCAAGGACAGCAACTGGCGGTTGTTCACTCGTCTGTTTTTTTGTATAATTTCCCTTCTACGTCACTTTACAGAAATAACCAAGAATAAGATGGTATAACTGTGGTTTAACTGTGGTTTAAAAAAATGGGACACAGACAGCAGTAATGTCAATACGAACATAGACAGCTCATTTCACGCACTGCCACTCACCTACTGCTACTGCTGACACATTTATTGCCTCAAATGTAGCATAAAATTACCTGTAAACAGCAACATGTATTTCCTCCTGACTCTGCAATCGAGCAATGCGCAGTGTTGCCCAAACGCTGATATCGCTATGTGTAAAACAAAGTAAAAACCAAAATAAGTAAACAGAACACTGCTTCAAAAAATGATATGTGATGCTTTACCAAACCACGAAAGGCAACTTAATGTGTTCATATCGAACTGTCTCGTTATTAGAAGGTTGCAAGTTCAGACCTTGGTAGAACGTCGACTCATCGCATTATCCCTCCGGGGTGGATGCAATGGTTGAGTACTCGGTGGAAAGTCAAATATGGTCGTCCAATAGAGCCTGCCCGATGTGGTGCAATGGTACAAATGATAGAATTGGCTCACAGCACCAAGGGAGATGTTTGTTGCCCCAGCTCTCTCTTAATCAGAGCGACACTTTGATTGTTTGACTTTGAATGAACGATATAGGGAACTCACAACATTTAACATATGAGCTTGTTTAACACACGATAGCCCAATGTATGCGTTGTGTGCAGGAGCGATAGCACTTTGGTGTTATCGCTGTTTCACAGAAAGAGTTGTAACAATAAACGCCCACCAGTGGGAAAGTCATAAATTAAGAAAATAAGAAAATATGCAACACAAAGTAGAGGTGGAAATGAAAGTGAAAATGTCACATTTATGCATACTCAAAAAAATATCCAATTAGTAAAATCACCGTGTTCCTTATTACCGAATGTACACTTAACAGCTACTGGAGATGTACAATGTTTAATATTTTAATATAAATGAATGTTCATGTTTTTAATCCAATATAATTGACACCTTATTTTAACAAGCCAACCTTTCTACTATAATAATATGCACACACACGCATAAGCAACGCACCCACACAAGGATGCCTAATTTAGTCTAACATCTTGTTTTGGGCAAGCACGTTAGTAAATATAAGAATATGTTTTATCCTTTCTGTTTATGAAACAGGTGTTAAAATGTTAAAACGCCAAACAGAAACCTTTTGCAAGGAATCCTGTTTTCATTAACGATTCCTTGCGAAAGGTTTCTGGTGTTTTAACATCTTAACACCTGTTTTATTGCCAGAAAGGGTAAAACCTATTTTTATATTTTGATACTGGCACGAAAGGTCCCATAACGTTAGTGAATACCGAACTAACGCTTCCAAGAGGTGGAGTGGCCAACAACACACTCAGCCACCTTCTCATCCCAACACCGTACTCTGCCACATATTGTTGGAGCAGTCATGCAGTGGTTAGAGCACTGCTCTATGAACCTGGTGGGTCACCTTGGTTTGATTCCCAGCCATGACTAACATCAGTGGTGAGTGATTACCGAGCCACTCCTGGGCTACCCAGGAGCAGTTTACGGTTGACAGTTTTTACCCCTCTTCACCCACCAATAGGATGGTGAGTCTTCGTAGGAGTCGCTAAGCGATCAATGGACCGTTTTCAATATTCCTCCAGGTGTCTGGTTGAAGATTAGCTACATGGGCGACAAGGCCCAGATGATGGTGTCGGATGAGCTCCTCTATGTGGGTAGATAAGCGCAGGATGACATGGTGACATTTGTGATGAAGTCAGACCACCTAATCCCAAGAATGTGCCATCTGGAAAGCCTCCAGCCGCTTGGTGTTGGACGCGAACAGTGTCTAGGTCTCTGAGCAATAGGGTGCAACTGATAGGGTGCAATAATTTTAGATGTGTGGCTTTTTTACGAGGCTGAGTCTTCCCTGCAGACAGATGTCGTTGACAGTGGCGAAGCAGGCCATGCCGATTCTTTGCCTGATCTCCGCATCGCATCGATCGGAGGAGCAGAGCATACCGACGACTTAGATCAATTTGTGGGCCCTCTCCAAGATCTGCTGCCCTTTGTGCTGGAGTGTGCTGGTGGCTGTTGCACCCACCGAAAGGTTACGCACCTTTCGTCTTGACCGTCGAGAAATGGAGTCCAAACTCATGGTTGAAGGTTGCAAGTTCAAATCCCGATCAGGGATTGAATTGACCCATTAATCACAGGAAGTCAATAAAGTATTATTTTGTGGGATTTCAAAAGTAGTTGTTCAATGGACTAACTGGCCTGACCATGGGAATGGAGAATGGTTAATTTCAGAGCCACCAATAAAGATGAATACAGCCCCAATATATTTACATTTGAGCAGATAGTCACTTTGTCTTGACTAAAGGTCAGGCATGTATATATATAGTGTGCATTACTTGCAGCCAAATGTTAGAATACATAACACATATATAGCACAATGCATTTGCTGGTAACAAGAGATAGAGGGTCACGAATGATCATATCTATCCCATGCGTCATTACCAGCAAAATGAAAAAGGCCAGTTCCGTCATCGCCTCCCCACTGGAGGGAGAATCTCAGCGCCCCATGCTGCGATCGTGCTCGCGTAATGTATTGACTCGCATCGGGCATAAACGACGTAATGCCGGGTGACCGGGTGGCATAGCAGTCGCCATGATCACCACGGAGCGCACACACACACACGTTCTGGGTGCGCTGTTGCATCTAGAGCACGAACAAGAGTCTTGTTCATTCCAAAATGACAGTAGAGTTAAAACCAGGGCTGGAGAATGCAGCTGGGGGAAGGTAAAAGGTACAAGCGCGGCCCTGCAATTGCCTGCTCATGCCACTGGTGGTGGAAGTGTCCCCACTACAGGGAGCTCTAGAGAGCCCCTCTCGATGGTATTTGGTCTACTCTTTCACACTGGACAAATGTCTTGGAGACTTTAACCCACCATACGCGACCTGCTGATCGATTCACTTGGGGGGGGGGGGGGGTGGAAATGGTAGCCGTATCATTTTAAAAGCACAGTTTCAAAGTAAAACTTGTCTTTCCACGCATGTGGCTGAATCGGCTGCTGTGAATGTTTACATTTCCATGGAAGGAGCCATTTTCTCCACGAACTGTTTACTTTCCAGGCAGAAAGGGAGATGGATTGGGTTGACCACTGAGCAGGGATTGAAAGAGCAACACGTGGTTTGGGTGGCTGGCAGGCATGTAAACGATGCATCGATTCAATGGTGAAAATCGATTATCTAATGAAGCCTACGCGTTAAACTGCATTGAATCATGCGTGTAAGAAGTGATAATCTGCAATTCGTGCAATTGTATATGCAAGTGATATGCTCCGGTTACATTTTTTAGTAATGGAGTAAAAAAAAACGTGCAAAGGAGACATGGCTATGAAGAAGAACCAAATTGCAACCGTGAATCATGACAAATCATAAAATCACCGGATGGGGATTAATCTTGGCATGACTATTGACTGTTTTTTTTTAATCGGAGTTATTCAACCGTTTGCGGTATATTCTTTGGTCCTTTCGGTAAAGTCACGTTGATAGAAAATAAAATAAAAATAATAAAAGTACAAAAATTATACAAGCGGTCGTCATTAGGCGGAGAGAAAGCGGTATGTTTGAAATATATCGCTAAAGGGGGGTTATTTGATAGCTCCTATGCATATTTAGGTTGTAATTATTTGAAGTATTTACTTTGCTGATACATTTATATTTCGTCACATTTTGATGTTTGCATGGTTGTATTTTTATCTCTGCATGCTGAGATAATATATTTCCTACGATTGCACTCCACATCGCCCTGGCAAAAGAGGCTTTTGTCTCAAATGGCTCTCCCCCGGTTATAACGTTTATCTACATGATGTTATGACCGCAAGATAACAATACTAACACCATTGCCACATAACTGGATGATTGATTGAGCTGTACATTACTTCTGACAGCCGATAATTAATTTTCATCAGATGACATCCCATTGCAATATTTTGTCACTTTTGAAAATCAGGCATGGGTAATCAATGTTACACAATAATACAAATATGTTTAATCATTTATAGGTAGTAAAGTGGTTAACGAACCCGGAGACCCGAGTTCGATTCCCACTGACGGCCACCAAGAGTGACGATTATCTGAATCGGCCCTGGGCGCCCACTAGATCGACTCAGCCTCAAATGAGTTCATAGTGTGGTGTGTAAACATCGCCACTGGGGAGACAAAGGTGGCCGGGCGTGATGCTGGCCACCCACCCCATCGTGTGCCGTGTCGGCCTTCAAAGGTGCTCGCTTACAGCCCTTGACCCCAACAGTCTGTTAAGGCATCTCCCATTAGCATGGTTGGCTACGTACGGTGCGGAAGAAGTTCAACATACATACATACCATACAATCCAATGCTGTGTCGGTCATTGATGCTGTTTGAGCATACTTCACCATGATGGATAGCGTAGGTGAGTGAAGGTGGTAAGCATCGCCAGGAATCGGACTCAAGTGACCTGGTTCCTAGCCAAGTGCCCTACCCATAGGTACAGTTAATGCTGACGATCTATTGTGCAGGTTTGCATTTTACTTTCTATCACCAACTGAATTTGAGCTATGACACCAGCACAACCAAGAGTTTTGTGTGTGATGCGATTGATGATGTCACGAAACCTTCCATGACAACTTTGTATGGAAAGGTTTGATGCGCACAGTGTAAGCAGCAAACGTTCTATTTTGCATGAAAAAATAAAATAGGTTTTACCCTTTCTGGCAATAAAACAGCTGTTAAGATTTCGATTTAAAGCTTTCGTGACTGCAGGGATTAATCTTCTTGGTTATTTCGGTAAAGTCACGTAGAAGGGAAATAATAAAATAATAAAAATAAGACATAATAAAATACAATTCTTACGACGTTTTGGCCACAACGCAAGCAGCCGTCCTCAGGTGAAGAACAGGCTGTCTCTTATTATTTGATTATTTCCCTTCTACGTGACTTTACCAAAAGAACCAAGAAGAAGCTGTTAAGATGTTCAAACATCAATTGGCTTATTTGTAGAGACTTGATGTGTTCCTCATTCACTGCAGTCCCAGGCTGCCCTTGACCCTGGGGTCATCTTCAAGAGTCTCTTCAGCCAAATTGAAACTCTGCAGGGAATCAAGTCTGCATTAACCACACACGTTACTCGTGGCGAACATGCAAACAAACATGCTCTGATAATATATTCATTGCCTTTGAAACTCGTTGGCCTACACCAGAGACAACCTTCTGCATGATTTATTCTCACCAGTGTTGGACCAGAGAACGCCAAAAGGCGAACAGTACAAAGACAATGCACGTATCACAGCATTTATAGCTCGGGGTGAGCAGGCATATCATGGGACCTTTTGCCAGCATCAAAGTAACATTTGAACACCTGTTTAAATTCCAAAAAGGGTAAAACCTGTTCTTATGTTTCATACTTTGATGCTGGAAAAAAGGTCCCGTTCTATTTATCACTGAAGTTGGTCCCAGGTTGTCATTGGGCTTTTTGCCTAATTTGATGTTCATTACATCCAAGTCCTCATTGCGAAAGCGGTACCATATTTCACCGCCCTTCCATGTGGACCTGAATAACGAATTGTTTCAGCTGGAGCTGGCACGTAATGGGTTTCAGACTCTGAATGCTTAATGCGTTAAGGCTTTAAATTCACACAGGGAGCCGTGAATGATCCAGATTCTCCGATCTCACCATCTCAACCAAGTAGGCTGTACCATGAATGTCATGCCATTTAAAATTATATTAATGAAATAAGAAAGCAAAATAAATTGGGTTCAGGTGTTTTTATATCATTTAAACCTCAACATTAATTTCATAAGGTTGCCGTGCCATATAGTGAATAGATGATATATTACTACACTTACATTCAAAAGAGAAAAGCACCCTTAGTATATTGTACGAGTATGATTACTATATATATCCAGTTGGTATACACAATGTGTATGTATATGAAGACATATAAAGCCATAAAAATAATGTGAAATGCCAAACAATAATTATGCAATAATATATAAAAGCAAACGTCTTCAAAGTTAAACATTTCAATCTAAATTTCGATTTAAAGCTTTCGTGTCTGCAGGGATTCATATTCTTGATTCTTTCGGTAAAGTCACGTAGAAGGGAAATAATAAAATAATAAAAATAATTAAATACAATTCTCACGACGTTTCGATTGCAACACAAGCAATCATCATCAGGTGTGAAAACCACAGCAATAAATTTTGAAAAAGTGGCGTTTTTTTCTTAACGTTAGCACCACATTTATTTTTTTCTTTTATTATTTCCCTTCTACGTGACTTTACCGAAAGAACCAAGAATACATTTTAATCTCGTTAAACATTTGTCATCACCACAATCAGGCTACGACACATGCACAGCATGAAGCTCATACCCATGAATGAATGAGAGAAAGAATGGGCGGATGTACGGATGAATGGCCTGATGGATGAATGGACAGGTCCCTGCACGTGAACTGCCAATGCAGAGTCCACATTCTCCCTTTAACCTGCATCATTCGCCACGCACACACACACACGCACAGAAAGAGCGCAAGTAAGAGTGAGCGAGGGTGAGTGGGGAGGGAGAGCGTGGAGAGAGGGAGAGAAGACCCGACGCGATTGAGCCACTCATCGCCACAGCAGTGAGACGACCTCCGTGGTGGCGCGCGCGCGCGGTTCGGCCATGAACGTCAGCGGCACCGCGGCCAGAGCCAACGGCTCCGCGTCGCGCGGCGAGCGAAACGAGGGGCTGGCGAGAGCCGAGGTGGCGGTGCTGTTCGCCATGTTCGCATGCACCACACTTGGTAACTCGGTGCTGCTCACGGCGCTCTTCCGACGGCGCAAGCACGCGTCACGCATGCACGTGTTCATGGTGCACCTGTGCCTCGCCGACCTGGTGGTGGCTTTCTTCCAGGTGCTGCCGCAGCTCGCGTGGGACATCACCGACGTGTTCCTCGCGTCCGACTTCGCCTGCCGCTTCATCAAGTACATGCAGATCGTGGGCATGTTTGCCTCCACCTACATGATCGTGGGCATGACGGTGGACCGATACCAGGCGGTCTGCTTCCCCATGGTCACCTTCAAGAAGCGTATGGCTTACTGGAACGCGCCCGTGTGCGCCGTGTGGGTGGTCTCGCTGCTGCTCAGCGTGCCCCAGGCGGTCATCTTCGCCAAGGGCGAGGTCTACCCGGGCGTCTACGACTGCTGGGGGACATTCCAGCCGATGTGGGGCGTCAAGGCGTACATCACCTGGATGGCCATGGCTATATTTGTGGTGCCCACCGCCGTGCTCGTGTGGTGCCAGACCAAGATCTGCCGCGTCATCCGGCTGAACATCTACTTCAAGACGCCGCACGTGCACAAGGACACGCTGCTGCTGCGGCGGCGGCGGAAGCAGCGGCGGCGGCAGCGGCAGCGGCAAGAGAACGAGGATGAGGTGGCCGCCCTGCACAGGGGTCAGACGCACGCTGTGACCATGACGCGGGTGAGCAGCGTGACCGGTGTCTCGAGGGCGATGGTGAAGACGGTGAAGATGACCCTGGTTATCGTGATCGTATACGTCCTCTGCTGGTCGCCGTTCTTCGTAGCGCAGCTGTGGAGCGTGTGGGATCCCAATCCACCGTTCGAAGGTAAACTTCAACCCACCAGGGGCAGACTGGCTGCTGTCCAGCCTCGTTTGTTTTTGATGCTTAAGTTGTACGTCTCGTGCTTATACGCCTGGCTTTCGTCAAGCGCTGCTGTGGGTGGATAACACGCATCGAGGATGTGTTCCATCGCAATCACCAGCGATTTAAGTCCATTATACTCAAACGGATGACTCTAAAAACACTTGGCAGGCTAATATAATTTAACCATTTAAGAAACAGAGCGTTGCACAAACAACAAATTTGTTCATTCAAGTAATCGTCTGAGCATGATGCAGCCGTGAACTAGTGGTGGATATTCCGGATGAATAATACAGAGGTAAGGCAATTCATAGCACAATCATACATTCGTTAACTGTTTGGGTATTTAAAGATAAATGTAATGTCTCTCCTGTGATAATATGGTGATCTAGTTTATGATAACAGTAGTTATTTTATGGGTCTGGGTAAGAGCATATCATTGGCAATTTAAAGTGAGGGTTGTAAAGAATATAACACCATCTGCTCCGAAAAAAAAATGTCAATACACCTGTTTCAGAACATATTCCTTAGACTAACATAATATTATTATGTTATTAAGTAAAAACAATATCCCTGATTTTATAATCTGAACACCTTACACAGTACATCTGCATGCAAAAAAAGAACACGCAAAGCCTCATATAGCAAATACGCGCTGTTGAAGCAAGGGCTGTTAGCGAGCTGCTATGAAGGCTGGCACAGCAAACGAGTAATGGTGGTGCGGACAGCATCACGCCCGACGGCTGCCTTGCTCTCCCAGTGCTGATGTTCAAACTCCACACCAGATGTGCACAAGGTTGAGTTTTTTTTCGTATCCAGGAATTGAACTCGGATGACTAGGTTCGCTGTGCAGGTCAATAACCACTGCGCTACCGCGTATTTTTATACACACACAGCAAGGCAGCACAAGCTAGCACAGAGGTCGACAATCTTTCAAAGAAGCAGAGCCATTTTTTTTGTCTTTGAGCTACTCGTACACACAGACACAGAAGCAGGTATACAGCGGATGACAAACACCTTATGACGTAAATGAACAACATAGGTGATGGAATAAACTACGTCTATTTCGTCCCTCCACCCCACCTTAGTCATTCTTTAACAATACAACTTTAACAATACTTTTACAATAACTTTAACAATACTGTTGTGAATTTTTGTTGTCACCAAGACATTCCATAGCGACCCATTCCCTGCCATATTAAATCCATTATCTTTATGCTAAATTGTGCGTTTTTAAGATTTAAGTAAAAAAAAACGGCTGCCCGCAAGGGGGTAGCAAAAGAGCCGCAGGTTGCCGAACCCTGAGTCGGCAGAAACATCTCCTGGGGAGCCTCAACACGAACCCTGAGTCAGCAGAAACATCTCTGGAAGCCACAACACGAACCCTGGGTCAGCAGAAACATCTCTGGGGAGTCTCAACACGAACCCTGAGCCAG
>CM025664.2:3315367-3352497 GCA_014621495.2 Entosphenus tridentatus
TGAGCCAGCAGAAACATCTCTGGAGGCCTCGACACGAACCCTGAGTCAGCAGAAACATCTCTGAGCAGCTACAACACGAACCCTGAGCCATCAGGAACATCTCTGGGGAGCCAGAACACGAATTTCCCAATTACTTGATGGTAAACTCTCTTGACTGGCCCTCATTAACATGACAATGTGCTACTAAATCTAATCTAATTTAATATGTATTGAGTGCCTTTCACCTCTGCAATAGAAGATGGTATGTCTTACATTGTGCCAGACTTGGAAACATTTATTGTGCTGCTAATAATTAAATTATCCAGCCTGGTGGTTAGGTGACTGATGTACTTATACACACTATGTTTAACATTGTAAATAGAAGAACATTAGAGCAAACAAAAATATATGAGCTAAGAAGACTATGCCATTGTATTTACTTTCCTATAAAAATGTCCAAGTGGTGGTTCACATTCTGAAAACTACGACTTCATAAAATCAAAGTTGAGGGTTCACTCAGCCTACTTTCCTCCAGTGTCGATAAAAGGAGTACCACTTTGCGGGGAATTAAACAGTGGTTTTCCTATGGATAGACTCAACCCCGCCATAGGAATGTGGAATTCCCACCTCTGGTTCAGGGCTGTAAATGGGAGATGAGCACCGCCTCAATGCCCATTTGAGCAGGACATCACTTTGATAAATTAAATTAAATACAGCTGCTGGTAATTGGAATTCATATTCAATGTTTAAATGCTGTAGACAGTACTTTTAAAGTTCGTTTGGTTATTTAATATGCTGTGAGGGCTTTGCCTAGCATATACATGCTTCACGATATAACCTGTACAGCGCTATTGCGGTGCTAAGATTAATTAATAAGCACAGCATAAGCCAGAACACAATTAACACATTCCAAGCATTGTTTGCAAACATATTGAATAATTATATGGCTGGACAGTCAATCAAAACAATGTTTTAATTAGCATGGCAATAGAGGTCATGCTGCATACATATGTAGTGATGTAGCGCCAGCCACTGTTCCAGGAGTGTGGCTGAGCGCCGGGAACCTCCGTAGGAGGCTTGAGGGACACGTGACAGGGAGCCGGGAGCTCCTGACTTTATAAAGAAGGGGGCGTGGCCGAGGCCGCGGCCAAGTGAATAAAGGGGGAGCCCCGAGAGGGATCGGGGCTCGTTTGTGGGGATCGTCCTGGGGTCCTGGTTTCTTCGCTCTTTGCTCTTCGGTCATCGGTTGAAGTCTTAGCTCGGCATCGTGGGTCAGGCAGCATGTGTGCTGACTGGCCCGTGTGCGATAGCTACCTCACATGCACATAGCGAACAGTATAGCCACACCTAGCTAGAGAACCCGAAGTGGTTAGAGAGGTTGATAATAAACGATACAAACACAGAGACAATTTCAACCGAGAAGATGGATTCTGGCTTAGCAATCATTGGAAGGACGTAATAAACCATTTAGGATCTTAACTGATTGTGTTCACGTTTACGGTGACTTTCAGACCGCGTTCCATTCACTGGCATTGTATTCTCCGCAGGGAATGGATTCTTTGCTCCGCTGCATTGACATATTTTGTTGCTTCCTCTTAGTATCTTTCACACTGTATAATAAGAAATAGTTTTAAAATGTATATGCTTAATACAATGTACAAAGTAATATATAGTATCGTAATTGTATAGTGAATATACAGCAGTGTGATATACATTAGGGTGGGTATAATAATACATAGTGTAATATTACAATGGATAAGGTATAGGGTAGTTTATAGCAATCTTCTTCTTCTTCTTATCTTTATCTTTCTCTTATATATAAAAGTCTCCGCGCGATCGCGCTTGCGGGGGATTTGGCTCTCGGACGGTGGCCTTGACGTAGAAAAGAATTTGCTAGGCGGCACGCCCTAAGCCCCGCGGTGGGAATAGGCTATTTCGTTTTCCCATCCCTAAACTTTAAAGCAGTTTAATTAACACATTTGTGCAGTTTCTATTATTCATTATTTACTTATTGCGCGACATCGACCGTACCAACTGACGCCAATTGCGTGGGGGGTGCGGACCCTACCAAGTCATGCGCCTTGGCTCCATCTCACGAGGACATTTCCTTTTACGCTTTTAAAGCCAACACATACACATGACGCTGCGGATATTTCTTCACAGTGTCACGTCCTCTTCGCCCCCCTCCCCCCCCCCAACACGATGCGTCCAGTTTATACTACAGAAGACTCCCTGGATAATAATATTTTACTGCTTACATAACATTATTCTTGCACGGGCGGGGTTGCTGGGGGGGGTAGCGGCCCAGCCCCTAGCCTGCCAATGTGCCAACTCCGCCGCCTCGCCAATGTAGGCCAGGAGGGGGGCTACGCATGGCACAAGGCCTCAACACGCCTTTGGTAAGTACAAATTTCCAAGCTTCTTACACTAACAAATCAAGTTCAATGTTTTCTATTATTAAACACATTTAGTTGACAAACATTCATATAATAATGTTTGTGTGCAGATAAGAACTCACGTTGATTCACTTACTATTATCAAACAAATACGTTGGGAGATATTACAATAATAATGTTTGTGTGCACAAAACTCTTTATTTTTAGTTTGATAAATTTTCCCTTTTTTTGCTGCGCTTTTATGACGCTGCGACGGTCTGCCAGTCTGTGATGTAGCCATGTACGTCCTTGTGTATGTGTGTGTCAGTCCATATGTGTGTGTGTTAGTTCACATGTGTATGTAAGTATATACGTGTCACTCCATGTGTGTATGTAAGTCAATGCGTTTGTGTGAGTCCATATGTGTGTTCATCCATGTCTGTGTATCTCAAGTAGATGTCTGTGTGTCACATGTGTATGTGTGTAGGGCTGTGTGTGTGTCAGTCTATCTGTGTGTTCGCCGGTTGGAAACATTTAGGATGGCCTGCCTACGATTCATCCTGAATTTAACCAGGCTGCATTGTGTGAGGGGCTCACAAATCCTTGAAAGATGTGGACAAAGTCCCATCGTGAGCTCCTCCGCCAGGTAAGGCTGTGTTGCCTGAACTATGTAGCCGGCATGGCCAGACATCGCATGCCTAAACATCTTTTGTTCGGCCGGATCGAGGGGGCTAAATGGCCCGGCACGGGCTAGATAAGACATGGAGTGATGTGGTACAGGAGGACGTGGAGCTGAGTAGACTTGCCGATGACTGGTACCAGTGGTGTCAAGATCAGCCTCTGTGGAGGAGCCTCGTGAAGGACGCTACTTGGCAGTTGGAGGCAGTCGCCCTCCAACAACAACGGAGGGTGGAGGAACAACGCTCACAACAACGAGCGAAGCGCCGGGTGGCTAAAACATAGCAAGTTGCCACAGTAGGGGGCACAGGTGGTGCATCAGCCAGTTGTCTCAGTCGACCTGTGCCATCTGGGTCTGCCCCGTGACTTCCTGCCAGCGGCCGTTCGACACTTTACGTGGCCTCAAGGTGCACTTAGTCTGGTACAAGCGTTGTGGTGACGTCACCGCCACTTACTGGCGAATGATGGTTGTTGTTGTTCAGTCTATGTATGTGTGAGTCCATATGTGTGTGTAACCCTACGTGTGTGTGTCAGTCGATTTGTGTGTGTAACTACATGTGTGTCTGCCTTTTTCGCCAGAGCAACGCCGGGTACTAACAGCTAGTACAGTATATAATTTAATGTTTGGGTTTGTCTATGGCAGTATATAGTACTGTGTAGACTCGTGCGATGTAAGAGAATAAAGTTTAGATGAAAGCATATTATATTTTTTACGACGTAGAATTGTAATGTATTACTTACTGTTAGTAACTCAGCTTATTGTAGACTATATTTAGTATAATGATGATACTATGTAGTTTATACTTTAGTTGTTTACGTGGTGGTTTTAGTTACTGCAGCTACATACTATTAACACTTCTTCCCTATATTAATGCTACCCCTATCCCCTCCCTGTGATGCTGCTAATCCTGCATCATGCACGGGCAAAGTAGCACTATTCACATACCTGCATTTCCCATATCCTCTCCCTTGGATGCTGCTAATCCTGCATAATGCACGGACACAAGTAGTACTAATCACATACCTGCATTTCCCATAAATATGCTAAATTCCTCTTGATATGCAAATTATTTTGTTAAGGCACCCCCCCCTTTCCCCCCCCCTTCCAACCCAGCTTATATATATGCTCCAAGCACGTGTGCTGTTTAATTCAGACGCTGTCGCCTCGACAGACCTGGTTTCACCTGAGGACGGCTGCTTGCGTTGTGGCCGAAACGTCGTGAAAATTATTTTATTATGTTTTATTTTTATTATTTTATTACTTCCCTTCTACGTGACTTTACCGAAAGAACCAAGAAGAAAAAAATAAACGTGTTGCCTCCAACTATAGTGTGTGCACCTCTGTACATCACACTACACTGGTGTCAGAAGTAGTCTACTAGTTGTTAACGAGGATAGCGATGTTAACGAGACGTAAAGTCCTCACCAAGTCGTCTTCGGACAAAGACGATGACGGGGTGATCCTACAGACGAGCCCCGTGATGGAGCGCGGGGAAGTCCTGACGCCGGCGTAGCAGCGGCACCCGGAGCCCACTTCGCCGCCGCTGCCAGGGAAGGAATGCCGCTCCAAGAAGGAGTGCCTCGGCGACCTCCTGGCCGCCATCGCAGCTCTGGCTGCTGTTCTACAGGGGGAGGACGACGACAAAACGTTGATGCCGCGTCCGTGGACCTCCGTCGCTGCTTCCCGCATGCGGAAAACTGCTGAGGCGTGCACCGCGAAGTAACCTGCCAATTTTCAGAATGTGCGGGACACGACTCCCACCAAGACCGACCTCCCGCCAAAAGCGCTACAAGCTGACCGTGGATTTAAAGAACTCCCCTTCATCCGGGAGTTCACGATTGCGGCCAGCGATTGGGAGGCTTTTCACCGTTGCTTTTCCGCCACCTGCAAGCTGGCTGGGTGGACGGAGGAGGAGGCGCTGCGGGCGCTCCCCACGACACTCAACGACGATGCGCTGGCGGCATTCGACACCATTCCCAACGACGAAAAGGAGACACTGACCCAAGTGCTTGCGCAGATGGGGGCCATTTTCCCTCCACCGTCAACCAAGTGCCACTAGTTTGTAGGTGAGGGGAAGCCGAGACGCCCCTCGCCTATCGCATCACACTTCTGGCATTGGCGAAGTCGGCATTTCCCCGGATGGACCAGGTGGGGCGGGATTCGTTGATGCTGGAAAATATGCTGCTGTTGGCCCAAGAGCTTCAGGTCATCTTACCAGCCATGGAGGACGACAACCTGACTTCTCTCAAAGTTGCGCGGTGCCTCGAGGCCCATTTTAACATCCGTCGGCGTACCAGCATGGTGGCGAGCACCGGACCATCCGTGGAGGAGGGAGCACCCACAGGAGAGCAGCATCTACAAGCCGGTGTTTCCCATCCCACTGCAAAGTCCGAGGAAGACCACCTAGGCGGGCGAGGCCGGCCGAGGGGGGCTTTCCTTCGCCAGAAGGACAGCCCAATCGTTTGCTTCAAGTGCGGGCTGCCAGGACCCATATCCATGGGGTGCCGTGCTCAATGGGGAGGACCCTCCACGTCAACGCCATCTGCAGATCATCACTCCTTTTCTCCGCTGGGTCCTCAGACAAGTCGCGGTGCACCTCACACACAGCCCTCTCCTCCACCTCATGCATCGGTTGCGCAGTCACGTGTCGCAGATTTTTGTCGGGGTCCATCATGTGCCGATTTTATTTTTGCGGGCAAGGGTTGGGTGCGAAGTCCCGCGCAATTGACGGCTCTGGCACACCGTATTATCGCTGAGGCGGCGGGATCGTCTGCTATTAGCAGGACCATTGAGGGGGTAGAGGTGCGGATACTTGTTGATACAGGTGCGTTGGTGACAATCATTTCGGAAATAATTTTTTCTTGTTTGCTGCCAAAATCGCGCACCATTTCACCTGTTTCCATCCCCTGCTTTGCCGCCAAGAACCGGGCCCATAAATTATTGGCCAGTTATCGGCTATGGTATGCATTGGCGATGTTCGATTGACGGGCCCGGTTCTTGTTTCCAAATCCCTAGCCGTACCATGCCTGCTAGGGACAGATTTTCTAGAAAAAATACCGCTAAAGATCCTTGTGGATCAGGGCTGCATAGAGTTGCCGTCGGGCCGCCGAATGTCATTCTCATCATCGCCCACTTTATTCCACACGGCGAATGTATCGGTCCTAGCGATGGCCAACCAAACGGTCCATATTCCTCCCGGTGTGCAGATGCTTATTCCCTTACGACTGAAGAAACAACTCGGCCGTGATTCGATCATGGAGGGGATGCTATTAGCCCCCTCTAGCAAGGTGGTTCGTGGCCGAAATTTGGTGTATGCACAGATGTCGGTGGCAGGCGATCAACGACCATTCATACAGATCTTGAATGTCAGTTTGGAGACGTCCGTGATACAAGAAGGCACCGTTTTGACTCACACATTATCCGCGAGTTATCAGGGGGAAAATGAAGGGACTCTGGGTGTTTCTGCATCTGTGGGGCAGGGTGAAAATGCGGCCAGAGTGAGGACTGTGATGAGTCGTGGTTGGACGCGCCGAGAGAAACGATTTATCGGTGGCACAAAGGCTCGAGTTACGTGTACTTTTGAAGGAGTTTTCCGACGTTTTTAGCAAAACAAATTAGATTTTGGCTGCACGCCTCTATATCACCACCACATCAATACGGGAGACTCCGCCCCGATTCGTCAAAACCCATATCGATTAAGTCCCAAGGAGAAGGACCATGTGCGCCACACAGTTGACGAGATGTTGGCCTCCGACATAATTTCTCCATCCAACAAAGCAGGACAGCAATTTAAGGTTTAGCGTGGATTTCCGCAAACTCAACAAAGTCTCCGTGGCTGATGCGTACCCACTCCCACAGATGGACGACTCGTTGGATGCTTGTCGGGAGCGCGGTTCTTCTCCATACTTGATTTGCTGTCGGGGTTTTGGCAGTTGCCTTTGGATGACAGCTCTAGACCAAAAACTTCATTCCGCACACCCCAAGAGCTCTTTCAGTTTAACCGGCTTCTGATGGGACTTCACTAAGCCCCGGCCACATTCCAATGGCTAATGGAACTGGTATTTTCAGGCCTACAATTGGACGTGTGCTTGATTTACCTCGATGACGTCATTGTCTTTGGTGCTCCTCGGAACTGCACTCCTCGAAACTCCTCGGAAAACTGCAGAGTTTTCCTCAAAATGCGGGCTGCTAAATTGAACAGAGGTTCCATCTGTTGCAGAGATCGGTCCGATACCTAGGCTACATCGTCGGCGAATCCGGGATATCAACGGACCCGGACAAAACTGCGTGCGTGCGTACATGGCCAACCCCCAAGTCAGTGGGTGAGGTGCGTAGTTTTGTCGAGTTCGCCTCTTATTATCGACGTTTCGTCCTTGGGTTCGCCACGATCACTAAGCCTCTCCAAGTCCTCACGGCCGGACATAAATTTCTGTGGGGGGAGGAGGAGGCTGCGTTTGCCACGCTGCGAGACGGCCTGGTCAACGCGCCTCCCTTTCAATATCCCGATTTTTCGTTGCCCTTCATCCTTGATACCGATGCTAGCAACACAGGTATTGGCGCCGTTTTATCACATGTTGTGGACGGAGTGGAGCATATGGTTGTATACGGGAGTAGGGTGCTGTCTCCGACAGAGCAGCGCTACTGTGTTACGCGCCGAGAGTTGCTGGCGATAGTTTACTTCATACAGTAGTACCTTGGAGGTAGAAAAGGATGGCAAGCAACCATTTTTGGATGTTCTAATCGAAAAGAGACCAGATGGCTCAATGGGAAACTCTGTCTAGAGGAAAGCAACTCATATGGATCCCGACCTAAAACCTGACTCCCACCACCACCATCCATCCCAAAAGAATTCCCTCATCAAAACTCTACACCATAGAGCTCGATGTATCTCCAACCATCATCACCTAGCCAGTGAACTGAAACACATGCACCAAGCTCTCAAGATGAATGGATATTCGTACCACACAATCCATAAAGCTATCACCCCAACCGTTGGGAAAAAAAACATCTGAGGGCCCAATAAAAACCATCACCTTGCCATACATAGCAGGGGTCACCAAAAAGATTTCCAAAATCATGAGCAAACACAAGATCCAGGTTTGATTTAACACAGTACATAAAATTCGTGATCTGATCCTATCTGTGAAGGATGTAATCCCTGACATGCAATACCCCGGCGTCTACAAACTAAGCTGTATCTGTGGTGGTAGTTACATCGGGGAAACGAAATTACATGTCTCGGACCGTGTTTGTGAACATAAGGAAGATCTGAAACATGGCAGGACGAACACTTCATGTGGTTTGCTCACACGGAATTGATTTCTCTCAGACGAAGGTACTTTGCAAGCCCACTGGCCATCAACAATGATTTGTTCATGAAGCCACCCATATATACAAACATAGACACAATTTCCACCGAGATGACAGGTACAAACTCAGCAATCACTGGAAGGGCGTTATCAACCAGTTTAAGTCATAACTGCTGCAATGTTTCCATTTTTAACACTCTCCAATGCTCACCAGTTTTTTAACCCCTCACACAACCTTCTCCACTCATTCCGCCTGCAACCGCTGGGGAGAGAGCTGAGGTGTGGAGCCCCGCTCTATCCACTGCAGGCCAAGGCGACTATTTCTTTAGCTTGCTCTATCCACTGTTGGTCTAGACTACTGGCTATAGCTTGCTCTATCCACTGCTGGCCTAGATGACCTCTAGTAACAGCATACTTTATCCACTGCTGGGATAGACTACCTCTAGTACACCATGCCTATTGCATGCGCTATCCACTGCTGGCCTAGGCTCCATCTCTATAGCTTTTGCTCTATCATGGCCTAGACTCCATCTCGAGAGGATGCTCTATCCACTGCTGACCTAGACTCTTGTGCCCCTCTCACTTCGTTCTGACACTTGGGCTATGCCCACTTTTAAACCTTTAAAAACAGTTGCATTCGAGGCTTACCCCCCTTTTCACACCACCTGATGACGACCGCTTGTGTTGTGATCAAAACGTCGTAGTTTTTTGTTATATACTTTGAACCTATCTACGTGAATTTACCGAAAGACCCAAAGAATATAATCAGAGGTACTGAAGGCCAGTCGGCCAAAAGGTTGTGATTTTTCCTTCCTCTCAGTGACATAAAAACACACCTGTTATTTATATTTGACCTGATATTCGATGTATCATACACTTTAACAGATTTTGGGTTTATATACGGTAACATTTAAAGGTAACTGCATCTCAAGACGAAGAAAAAATTAAATGCTTTATCCTTTCAAAATAATAATACAGGCGCTAAGATGTTTAAACACCAAATAGAAACCTATTGCAAGGCATCAAGTCTGCAGTAAACACACATACTTGTAGTAAAGCATGGAAACATATATGCATGTACATTTAACTTTTTTCGCACCATAGGTAGCCAACCGTGCTAATCGGAGGTGCAGATATGATTAGATAATGCATACATTATAATGTATGCATTGTCTTTGAAACTGATTGGCCTACACCAGAGACAGCCTCTTGTATACCTTTGTCTAAACAGTGCGAGGCTAAAGTATGCCAAAAGGCTGTGCAGGAACATTGGGTATATTTCATAGAGAGGCAGCCAGTCAAAGGCATAGGACAAAAGGACGGTTTTGAATCTGGGTATGACAAGAGCCAAGGAGTCGACAGCATGGATGCCTAGAAGAAGGGAATTCCACACCAGGGGGCCAGCAGATGAGAACGCTTGACCTCCCGCTGAGCAATAGGTTGACTGGAGGCTGCTACGCAAAGTATTGGCTGCTGGAGTGGAGAGTTCGTGGAGGGGTTTAGAGTGAGATGAGAGGGGAGATGGCGAGGGTATTAATTAAAATTTACTCTCTCATCTGTGGGGCGATTGCAGTAAATTATGGCGGAGAGGTGATATTGTTGATTTTGCAAATAAGGAGTCTGGTAGCAGCACTGAAACAACAGGTTTATATTTTACTGCAATATGTGTACATTAATAAGTACTTACGAATGGCATTTGCCCTGTCACTGTATGAGGTGAATGTCAATGGGAATTATGATGTCGTTGCCCTTATACATGTGTAGTGCTTTAATAAAGACATACACCACTACGTGAGTTGAGGCGAGTCTTTATTTAACACTTGCCTTACGGGACGGGTTCTATAATTGATGTAATGTAACTACCCCTTTGTAACACTGTGTAACACTATGTAACCCCCTAACACACGAGACTATTGAAGATCCCAAGCTGACGACGTGACCCGACCTACCGAGTGCTACCCACAATGACAACCTCTTTACTGTAGCACGCTGCCCTTTTATCCACCTGGCGGGGCCTTCCCCCCGCCCTCTGGCTATGCCCTCCTTCTGATACTCCGCAGCAGGCTCGCTCCCCTGATTACCCGAATGACCGGATGTACCGGCATTATATATGTGAAGTGACATCGTGGATGTCACTGGTACGGCGTGCGATGTAGCGACATCACGGGCACCACGAGAATGTGGTGCGCTGATCGTTAGCACTGGATGCCACCACGCTTGGTGTGCAGTGCCGACCCCTACATGATAGGGTGTGAGAGTGCCAGCCACGGGAATGGGGTTACTAAGGGCCGTGGCACTCTGGTTGACCCCAGAGAACACGTGACCGGTTAAGTCAACACAGGGCCCCCAGGTGGGGGCTAGGGGTAGTCACGTGTCAGGGCCGACATCCTGCTCGAGGGTTCTAGAAGGTGTTCGTGGCTAAGGGCGGAGCCAGCCACGCCGCAGAGGATATAAACCGGGTCCCCCAGAGGGACCTGCTGCTGTGGTTATCCTGAAGAATCTACGTTTACGTTCTAAGTCCAAAGAAGAGTCACCAACACGTGGACCGGGACCCAAGCTGTGGTCCGGTCCGTTGTAGCTAGTGACGGTGTAATTAGTGTAGTTAGCCTGGTGGTCACGTGGCTGGTTACTGTGTAATTAGTGTAGTTAGCCTGGTGGTCACGTAGCTGGTTACTATGTAATTAGTGTAGCTAGCCTGGTGGTTACGTAGCTAGTTATGGTGTAATTAGTGTTGCTAGCCTGGTGGCCCACCACCACAGGTTGTTATCTTGTTAAGGGGCAGTTATCCCTTTGTGTTGGTATCAATTAATGTGTTTGCCTCCAAAGAGTATGTCTGCGACTCAGTTGAACCCACATGTATGAATATCAGTATGCATTGTATGTATGAATTTATGTGTAGTGTGTGTGATTGTACAGTGAGGGAAAAAAGTATTTGATCCCCATAGTAACCAAGAAAACAGTTGGTAACACACTATGCCGTGAAGGACTGAAATCCTGCAGCGCCCGCAAGGTCCCCCTGCTCAAGAAAGCACATATACATGCCCGTCTGAAGTTTGCCAATGAACATCTGAATGATTCAGAGGACAACTGGGTGAAAGTGTTGTGGTGAGATGAGACCAAAATGGAGCTCTTTGGCATCATCTCAACTCGCCATGTTTGGAGGAGGAGGAATGCTGCCTATGACCCCAAGAACACCATCCCCACCGTCAAACATGGAGGTGGAAACATTATGCTTTGGGGGTGTTTTTCTGCTAAGGGGACAGGACAACTTCACCGCATCAAAGGGACAATGGACGGGGCCATGTACCGTCAAATCTTGGGTGAGAACCTCCTTCCCTCAGCCAGGGCATTGAAAATGGGTCGTGGATGGGTATTCCACTATGAAAATGACCCAAAACACACGGCCAAGGCAACAAAGGAGTAGCTCAAGAAGAAGCACATTAAGGTCCTGGAGTGGCCTAGCCAGTCTCCAGACCTTAATCCGATAAAAAATCTGTAGAGGGAGCTGAAGGTTCGAGTTGCCAAACGTCAGCCTCGAAACCTTAATGACTTGGAGAAGATCTGCAAAGAGGAGTTGGACAAAATCCCTCCTGAGATGTGTGCAAACCTGGTGGCCAACTACAAGAAACGTCTGACCTCTGTGATTGCCAACAAGGGTTTTGCCACCAAGTACTAAGTCATGTTTTGCAGAGGGGTCAAATACGTATTTCCCTCATTAAAATGCAAATCAATTTCTAACATTTTTGACATGCGTTTTTCTGGATTTTTGTTGTTGTTATTCTGTCTCTCACTGTTCAAATAAATCTACCATTAAAATTATAGACTGATCATTTCTTTGTCAGTGGGCAAACATACAAAATCAGCAGGGGATTAAATATTTTTTTCCCTCACTGTATGGCAGAGATTTAGCAAGTGTTTATGGAGGTGTGTTTTTATGAATATCAATGCATTAATATATTTGTTTTATGTTTGTGGAAGTACATATGTGCATATGTGCGTGCATGTCTTTATCCATGTTATTGTGTGGTTTTATACGGAGCGGTGGTGTAGCAGTTAGCGCTATGCTGCGCTACAATCCCTGCGACCCTAGTTCGATTCCCGCTCGCGGCCAACACCAGTGACAATTATCTGAACCAGTCTTGGGCATCCCCAAGGTCAACTTAGCCTCAAATGAGTACCTGGTGCGGTGTGTAAACATCGCCACTGGGAAGACAAAGGTGGCCGGGCGTGGAGCTGGCTACCTGCCCCATCGAGTGCTGTGCCGGCCTTCATAGGTGCTTGCTAACAGCACTTGACCCGGCAGTCTGTTATTTAAAAACGGAATGTTTTTTCTTATGTAATGCACATATTGGGAGATGGACAGACAACGGCAGGGTCTCTAAGTGGGATGCTTCCGGACACGGCTAAAATCATACAGTATTTCCTTACATCATGCATACTGTGCGGGGAATCGGGATAATATCCTATTTGTAACGTTATTTTTGGAGTCGTAAAGCTCCCAGTGATGAGACCTGACTCCCAATCAAATATATATTTTTAGTTTTCCCAGCCAGAGTGAATTCGACACCACCGTCATTATGATTAGGGATTTGACGATACGCAACTTACGGTTCAGACGTTCAACACCGCAGAGACCAGTATCGCCATAATGAATTTCCTTCAGTAGGAGAAACCAAAAGGAGAGTGTGTGTGTGTACACGTGAGTGCCTCTTTGTACAACAGATAGACAATATGAGAGCGGGTGACGGTGCTTTAAAATAGGAAAACACACTTGTTCACAGAACATATTTGCCAGAGTAAGTAACCAGGCACCATGCCCAAGGAACACAGAGTCATTTCTAGGATAAACATTGGGAGATAATACATTGCGGCTTCCTGATAAGTCTGTGTGCCTTTTCTTGATGTGGATAATCGAGGTTGGTGTTATTCCCAATACTGTACAGATATACTGCCGCAAACTTTAGGGAGGTGAAAAAAGAAATCAGCAAATGTCTGTCTGCATTCATAAAGAGCAAGAAAAAACACTCAAAACGTTTATCAATAGCACTGGAAAAATATATAATCGGCAACATTTCCAGCAATGGCTCTGCTTCACCGCACATAAATAATATATTCATTATTTCGGTGATGCTTCGTTGGTAGTGGTGCACAAGCACGTCTAATCGAAGTGTTCCAAGTGTAACGTCCTTGAAGGAGACGGAGACTTCTTAGAGGCCACACGCTTTTATTCAATAACAGCTAGACATCCTGACACACTGGGGAATAGCCCCTTTACCCAACCTAGGGAGGTACAGCCTCCAGGCTATTCTAACTACTCTCCTTACTCTAGCCTTCGGCTCCTTAGCCTAGGGAGGCTAACACGCCACCAGCACCCCACTCAGTCCCGGCCCGTCGACGGCCTCGGGGCTTGGGGTCCAGGGTCTTCGGCGGCTTCTTGCTTCAGCTTGAGATGAGATGGACTGACTCCCGCTCTCCGGGAGCCGTCTTATATACCCCCTCTCTGAGGGGCGGGGGTTCTCGGGGCCCCAGCTCTCGCCAGCCCCCTCCCCTCAGAGCGGTTCCAACCGCCTCTTGCCCGACCGGTCCGGACCAGTCCAGACCGGTACCTACCCCTCCCCTAGGTTGTGGCGCGTGTGTCAACCTTGACCACCACATCACCCCCCCCTGTACAGCACGCAGCCGTCCCGGCTGCAACACTATTCACAACGCCAACCCTAATTTAAGACCAGGAATTCGGAAGCGCGAAGAGAAACAATGCGTGAGCCTCAACACAACAGTAACAACACAACAACAACAACAACAACAATCCCCAATAATTTACCCCAACCCGCCTGTACATATGAACACTGTGGACACACCACACCAAGGAACAGGGTCAACCGCACGCCCACACCCCCCACCGAACGCCAGGGCCAAGGGAGGAGGGGCAGTGTATATGCGTCGGATCAGGTCTCAAGAGAACCTGGGACCCTTCGAACGAGTCCGTGTGGCGGGTCCATCGTAAGAGTTCAGTGTTCCCTGCGGAGGGTCAGGAGGGGCCAGACGATGGGCGTCCGGCACGTCCCGAGAGGCCGGGGACAAAGCCCGTGAGCCGTCTTCCTGCAGGCCAAGCGGTCGGGCAGCTCCCCGATCCTCCGGTGAGGCCACTCTTGGTGGACTCACACCTGCAGCATCCGAAAGAGTGGCAGGGGGGTGCGGAACAACACCAGGATCACGAGAACCCTCCCCCGGCCTGCCGGACACATCACGCAACCGGCCCCTGCGAGATGAAGATGTATGAGTGCGCGGTGCGACATAGGGTTTCAGGCGCGAGGGGTGAACGTACCAAGAGCACCGTCCGCACGCGACCCTAACACACTGGTCCCGAACGACCCGAACAATGTCGACTGGACCTCGCCAGGGCCTGATCAATTTGGATGACATCGACAGTGGCACCTGAGGGCAGTGCAGCCACGCCTTATCCCCTACGGCCCATTTGTATACTGAAACCCGGCGATCATACAGACGCTGATTCGCCCGTTGCCTCGCCCCGGAATTTTCCTGCGCAGCCACCCGCGCCTCGACCAACTTCCGAATATTTAATTGAACGTGGTCGGACAGTTTCGAGCACGACGCAGCAGCCTTGACCTGCAATTGCACTTCCATGGGGGGGTCAACATCCCTGCAATACATTAAGTAGAAGGGCGAATAGCCCGTGGCCGCATGAGGTGCCAACCGATATGCGGTCAGAACTCCAGGTATCCGCAGGTCCCAATCCAACTGTGCCTCATCCACCTGATGGCACAACATTGAGGTAATAGTACGGTGCAGATGCTCGACCATACCATCGGTCTGCGGGTGGTAGGGAGAGGTTCGCACCTTCTGCGTACCCAGAAGGTCACATACCTCCCGCAGAAGGTTAGACGAAAAGTTTTTTCCCTGGTCGGTCAGCAGCCGTTCTGGGGCGCCCTTATCCAGGACGTAGCCCTGGAGAAACGCCTCCGCAATGGCTGCCGCCGACTGGTTGGGGAGGGGCCAGGCCATAGGCCAACGGGTGAAATACTCAACCCCAACCAGCAGGTACTTATTACCCCGAGCGGTGACAGGAAAAGGACCCAGAATGTCAAGTGCCACCAGCTCGTTAACCCGGGACACCCGAATCGACTGAAGGGGCGGGCAGGCCGCCCTAGCCGGGTGTTTCCGCCGCGCACACTGCGTACAACTATTCAACAGGTCGGCGACATCGCGCGCCATTCCAGGACAAAAAAAATCAAATTGCAGTATAGCGAGCGTTTTGTGAATGCCCAAATGCAGGATCTGTTCGTTCGCCGCCCACACGGCTCTGCCCTGCAGAGCGGTGGGGACGACGATTTAATAATGCCGCGAGCTGGCGTCCCATGACATGAGGAGACCATCACGCAACATGACAGTTCCAATACCCTCCTGGCAATTTCCCACACGCTCAGCACGACGGCGTAACCTAAGGAGGGAACCGTCCTCCATCTGAAACCGTCCCCATTCATCCAGGGGCAGGTTGAGCAGCGAGTCGCGAGCGACCGACTCCTACGAGTCCACAATGGGGATAGGTTCCACGTCGACCACCCCTGCCGCCGCCGCAATGGGAGAAGCCGGTGTAGGCACCGTGCCCGACTTGCATCTCCCAGAGCCAATAAAACACGCACAACCATCCCCCGGAGGAAGGCAGGACAGGCCATCCGCGTTTGAATGTTGCGTACCCTTCCGGTATGTTACCGTGAACGTGTAGTCCTGTAGGACCTCAAGCCATCGTGACAACTGGCCGGATGGCTGGTCTATTTTTAGCGCATACTGCAGTGCCGCATGATCGGAACGAACCGTAAAATGCCTGCCGTACAGGTACGGACGATATTGTTGTATAAACACGACAATAGCGAGCAGTTCACGGCGAGTAACGCAATAACGTTGTTCCGCCGGAGACAGCACTCTACTACCGTAGGCAACAACACGTTCGACCCCGTTCACGACCTGCGAAAGCACTGCACCGATGCCAGTATTGCTGGCATCGGTGTCCAGGATGAAGGGCAATGTGAAATCGGGGTAGCACAAGGGAGGGGCCCTGACGAGGGCATCGCAAAGTGCCTTGAACGCCCTGTCCTCTGCATCCCCCCAATGGAACTTGGCCCCCTTAGCCGTCAAAGCATGAAGAGGTTTCGCGATCATCGTAAACCCCTCAACAAACCGGCGGTAGTAGGACGCGAAGCCTATAAAGCTGCGGACTTCCCCTAAAGACGTGAGCGCGGCCCACGTCCTTACACAATCAGTTTTGGCGGGGTCGGTGGCTATACCCGTAGAACTGACAACGTGCCCGAGGTACCGCACCGATTCCCGCAACAGGAAACACTTCTGGGGTTTTATTTAAGGTTAGTGGTCCGCATCCTAAGAAACACAGCCCTCAATCTGTCCAAATGTTCATCAAACGTGCGGCTGAAAATAATTACGTCGTCCAAATAGATGAGACATGCGGTCCCACTGCAGCCCAGCGAGGACCAGCTCCATCAACCTCTGGAACATCGCCGGAGCTGAGTGCAATCCCTTGGGTAACCGATTAAATTGATAAAGGCCCTGTGGCATACGGAACGCGGTCTTCGGTTTAGATGCCTCATCCAAGGGCAGTTGCCAAAATCCGGATAAAAGGTCCAAGGTGGAAAAGTACTGCGCCCCTGCCAAGGCATCGAGTGACTCGTCCATGCGAGGAAGCGGATACGCGTCCGCCAGCGAAACTTTGTTAAGTTTTCGAAAATCCACACAAAATCTCAAACTGTCATCATGCTTTTTAACGAGCACAATCGGCGCACCCCATGAGCTGTTGGAGGGAGCTACAATGTCCGCGGAAAGCATGTCGTTCACAGCCAACCGGACATGTTCTTTCTCTGCCGGGCTCAACGGAAACGGATTTTGCCGAATGGGAGCGGAATCCCCCGTATCAATGTGGTGTTTCAATAGATTAGTGCACCTGACATCAAATTTGTGCTTATTAAAAACATCGGGGAATTCACGGAGTAACATGCGCAGTTTCAATCGCTGGGACTCGGAAAGATTTTCAGCCCATGAACAGAGAGAATCCATCCAACCATCATCGATAACCGACTGCGCCTCGGACCCCGGCGTATCATTGACATGAGCCACGACGGAGTCAGTGTGGAGTGGTAACGATGCATGGGCAATTACAGCCCCTTGGTGCACGACCTTCGTCCGCAACCCGGCATTCAACACCTGAATGAAGGGCTGCCCCTCAGTAGGCACAAGCGTTTGTGCCCCCACCAGCTCCAACCCGCGTACGGCCGTATTGGAGGGAGCCAGTAAAACACCCGACATAGTGTCTGCCCCCAACGGTTTCCGTAACCGGAGCGGAATTAACATTTGCGCACCCGGCGGAATTCGCACGGTTTGGGACGCCATAGCCGGAACAGTCGCGCAAGCCGTGCGTAGCCGGGTGGGTGAGGGCAGGAACGCCATCCGGCGACCCGAAGGGAGCTCAATGCAGCCTTTGTCGATTAAAATTTTGATGGGCATTTTTCCCAAGAAGTCCGTACCCAGCAAACAGGGAACGGCAAGGGTCTCAGAAACCAAAATGAGACCTGTTAATTTAATGTCGCCAATGCAAATTTGTGCTGTTATTTGCCCAATAATCCCCAAGGAACCCCCATTCGCTGCAAAGCAAGGGACGGAAACTGGAGCGAGCGCCTGACACCTCTTGGGCAGCACGTTGTATATGAGGTCCGAAATTATAGTAGCCGAAGCACCCGTATCGACCAACAATCGAAATTCAACACACTCAATGGCCCCGATAATAACCGACGAGCCTGTAGCCGCGGCGACGACCCTGTGGGCCAACTCCAATCACAGAACCGTTCGGAGTGGCCCCCGAACGTCAACCCCCTCTCGGCTCTGACCGCTTGACGCAACGCGACTTAATGGTGCATGAACCCGCGATGTATGAGATGCGGGCAGGGACCATATGCGGGAGGTGTCGCGACATGCCTGTGCAGATAATGGGAAGCGCCCAGCGAGGAAAGATTTGCTTCATCCTTAACGTGAATGGCGATCCGCAGCTCTCGAGCCAGCAGCAACAACTTCTCGAGCACAATGGAGTCAAGGCCCTCGTCGTCCATCCAAGGGTAGGCCGCTTGAGCCAACGCCATCAGCGCGCTCTGGTAGGCGAGGGGTGTCTCGTCCGCCTCCCTCCTCCGACTTGCGAAGCGATGCCTAGTTTCTGATGGAGGCCCGTACACCAAGGCCATCCGATCGAGGGCATCCTGTAATGTGGAGCGAGCCTTCCGTGGAATAAGGAGGAACGTTGCCAGAGCTACGTCGTCCAAGGCGGAAGGCAAGGCTCGGAGAGCAATGTCTGCAGTCCACCCCGCAGTCTCGGCGTTGGCTACGAAACGTCGTGAAAAAGCAGCCCAGTCCCCCCCTTTTGCCGCGAAGACTTGCAGAGATGGTAAGCGCTGTTGCAGTGCCGGGATGTAATCTCCCCCCGAAGCAAGCAGCGTCCCGAGTGTAACATTCGTAGCGTCGTCCGGTGACAAAATGTCCGCCAGAAGCAGCGGTCGCATCTCTGAAGACGCAGCTGCTTCTGGTAGGAGGCCTCCAAGGCCGGAAGTGACGCGCGCCTCCTGGCCCACGTGACTTCTGGGCCAGTTGACGTCATTTTCCCCGGAAGCGGCGAAACCCCCGGCGGAAGTGACGTCGTCCCCGGCAGCAGCATTCCCGGTGGAAGTGACGTCCCCCCGGCCGGAGATGACGTCAACATTTTGCGCGGGAATCCCGCGTTTTTCGGCGGGAACGGCTCCCATCCTCCGGCCTGGTCCTCCACTCGCCGCTCCGGCTCCCCCCAGCGTGAGTTCGTCGAGGATGGAGGCAGCGGCATGCAGGAGATTGGCCAGCCGAGCGTGGGCCAATTGGATCGCCCATCCCGACGATGGCGGACTCCCGGAGGGGCCCGGAGAACCCGAGCCCGCCGCCGCGGACCCGTCCCCCGGAAATGGTGCTCCCGCCTCCGGCTCAGCATCGCCCTCGACCTTCTTGTCCTGGCCCCTGGTAAGCGCCTTCTGTCTGGTTTCCATGTCGGCGAAGTTCTTTGGCCGCGTCTGACACCAGTTGTAACGTCCTTGAAGGAGACGGAGACTTCTTAGAGGCCACACGCTTTTATTCAATAACAGCTAGACATCCTGACACACTGGGGAATAGCCCCTTTACCCAACCTAGGGAGGTATAGCCTCCGGGCTATTCTAACTACTCTCCTTACTCTAGCCTTCGGCTCCTTAGCCTAGGGAGGCTTACACGCCACCAGCACCCCACTCAGTCCCGGCCCGTCGACGGCCTCGGGGCTTGGGGTCCAGGGTCTTCGGTGGCTTCTTGCTTCAGCTTGAGATGAAATGGATTGACTCCCGCTCTCCGGGAGCCGTCTTATATATCCCCTCTCTGAGGGGCGGAGGTTCTCGGGGCCCCAGCTCTCGCCAGCCCCCTCCCCTCAGAGCGGTTCCAACCGCCTCTTGCCCGACCGGTCCGGACCAGTCCAGACCGGTACCTACCCCTCCCCTAGGTTGTGGCGCGTGTGTCAACCTTGACCACCACACAAGCACAATGCATTGTGCCAGCACCATTTTACGATTTTACTATTTAGTTTATTTCGTAATACCGATTTATTATCGAAGGATGTTATACAGACAGCTACGATTGGGTAACTATTCACATGCCTATTGAAAAGCTGGTCATCAGAATTTTCTTTTTTCAATTTGAACAAGACCCCATGATATCTCCAACGCTTATAAACGCTATATTTGGCCTCTATTTATGTGCTGTTAAGGCTATTGCCCAAAACGTGGCCTATTATATATGTGTAGTGAGTTCCAGGGAGACTGACGACGGAGTCGAGGCACACTCTTTATTTAACTCAAGACAGTACAATACTTGAAGGGGTAACGGCCCCTTCACCTGTACTAGATGGGAACACCCCTAGCACTATTCCCCTGTCCTATTCCCAGTCCTCCTCTAATGGTCTAGGGGAGGCTATCTGATCCGGCCCTGGTAAAGCACGGATCCCGGCGCCCAGCTAACCCGACCTTGCTCTTACAAGAGCAGAGGTCTGTAAGCTCTTGGGGCCGCGCCACTGGCTTGCCCAGCTCGTCCCTGACAAGGGCAGCGAGACAGGGGAGTCCCAAGGCCTATACTGCCGGTCTTCAGGCTTCACTGGTAAGCTTCTTCCACACTGGCCCCGAGCTCTCTGGCTCCCCGCCTTTTATAGGACTCCCCTCCGAGGGGTGGAGTTATGGGGGATCACAGAGCCCCCATGGCCCCCCAGGGTTAACGGATGCGGACGTGGATGTAGACACCCGTGTGTGGGTGCAGACACCCTTGTGTTTTCTGTCCGCCCTTCTCCCCATAATAACCCCTACATATGTAGTGAGTCCAACTTGGTCGCAGATGTTGTTTTTTAGAGGCAACACATGAATTAGTAACATCAACACGTAACACAAAGGGGTAACTGCCCCTTCACCAGATACAGCCTAGGGTGGTGGCCACCCAGCTAACTACGGAGGAGCCGGTTTTCAGTAATTATAAATAAGCGCCATGTAATTAAGTGAGGCTGTTGTGGTGCCATTCATCATCGCTGCAGTTAAAGGGTTGTGCTTGGCAGTTTACTTTAATAATGCATTTCATTTTGGAGGTAAATCTCACATTGTAATTAGCTCTTCAAACATATTGATCCCTATATCCGGAAGTATAATTCATGAGCTAATCTCGATGAAATATCTGTGCGACATCAGAATACGCATGCGTGGACGAGTGTACGTTTTTCGCCATGTGGGGTGGGGGGGGTAATGTAGTGGTTAGTACACAGCGCTACGAGCCTGATGGCCCAAATTCAATTCCTACCCACGCCTATCAAGTGGTAAATATCTGAATCGATCCTGGGCCTCTGCTACTGTGAGTCAACCTTAACTATTGACAGGACTCTCCTGAAAACGATTACTGAGACGCAGTGGGGCTTTTCTGGTGTAATAACAATAAAATATGAAGCTGGGTGTGGTCCTGTCCACACCACTCTATCGTGCGCGGATCTAGCCGTCAATGTTGATTTCCATAACAGCCAGTATAGACCACACGCGGGGATCGTTGTCTTTGTGTGTACAGCATTCCCTTGTTATTAACGGACGCGCTACCCACGATTTTGGCTATCCGCGAATCGCATCTGGAACTCTATGTCTATGTAGGAGCAGTAACGACATCACAACGCTCATCAACGTCATCATCACTGTTACTGCATACGTCTACTGCGCCGTATCATCATCATTTAAGGTAAGGACTATTATTGAATACTTTTATATTTATGTTAATCGACTTTCTTTTTATTATCACCAATTTTAATTTGTGTTCGAATATAATTGTCAAGTATTTAATAGCTTATTCGTGTATTTATCCAAGGTCATTCATTAAAAAGGATAGGTTTTCGTAGGTCAATATCATCCGTTAAATGTGCAATTCACGAGCACCTCCGGAACGCATCCCTCGCGTATAACGAGGGGATAGCGCGGTCATGGGATGAGAGCCCGAGACCATCGACTAACAGATTGAAACAGACTTGGGAACTTATAAAAGGGGCCGCGTGTCGGCAACTCGAGGTACGCTTTTGATTCTGCTCCCCGCGAGCGCACGTCGTTGTCTTTGTTGACATAAACGAAGTGCCCTGTCGAAGTACATCTTGTCGTCTTCTTCTTTGTGTGCGTGTAGAGCTGTATAGGCTAACACTTGAGCCAAACTTTTGAAAGGCAGTTGTGAATGTCACGTGAATAAATACATGAGCAAGTGAATAAATAAATGAGCACACAGGAGGCAGTATGCGTGCATCACGTGGTAGGTAAACATCGCCACTGGGGCGATAAAGGCGGCCGTGATGATGGACGTGTGCCGTTCCAGCCTTGGTAAGTGCTCGCTAACAACACTTGCCCCAAAAGGTCCGTTCTAAGCCACACGGGGGAATCTCTTTCTTTGTCGCACAGGTGCCTTGTTCACCATCACCCTGCTGCTGGCAAGCCTCAACAGCTGCACCAACCCGTGGATCTACATGGCGTTCAGCGGGAGCACTCCACGCGCCCTCTTGTCCTGCGTGCTGTGCCGTGCGCGGAGAGGCGGCGCCGGTGGCATTGGTGGCGTTGGCAGCGATGGTGGCATTGGTGGTGGTGGCGGTGGCACTGGCGGTTGGGTGCGGAGCGTGCCGGGAGCCACGGCGCACGAGGACTCGATGGCGACCAGCAGCGTGCATCTGGCGGGAGCTCTCCGCTCCCAGCACGAGGATGACGTGGAGCAAACCAACGAATTAATTAGTTCGCGCACGATTAGTAAGGATCCCAGCAGATTTTAAATTAAGGGACCAATATCCCCCGGGAGTGTTCTTCTGGTCCAGGGGCTCGGCAACCTGCGGGTTCTGTAGCCGCATGCGGGACTGCTTCGTGATGTAATTTATTAAGGGGCCGTCTCGTATTCACATGCATTGCGGCTCTTGAAATATTGAGTTTAGCGAATTCGAAAACAAGGCTCTTCTTGTTATTTTCGTTGCCGACCCCTGTTCTGGTAAAATCACTTGACCGACGTTCCGAAAACTTTCAATTCAACTCTCGGTTAGGGGATTGGTGTTAAGATTGCGCTTGTTTACCCAGTAAAGGTTGGCTACCTACATTGCAAAAGAAGTTCAACATACATAAAAACGTCTCACTGACTCTCATGGCTCTCCTGCCCAGCTTTTTCGGGGAGCAATGATTGCGATGTGTAAACCCAGTTGAGTAAAGTAGAATATGGGAGTGGAATTGCAAAGTCGACCAGTGAAAGGAAAGAAAGGGTAAACCAAGCCTTTTAAATCTCCAGGGTCAATAAATAGAGAACCATTTTGTGGAAAGACAATAGCGGTCAAACTATAGAGGGGGAATGACAATTGTCATGGTAATATGGAGTTTCCATCACAGGCTCAGGGCCACCATTGGACATGAGCCGCATCCCATTGCTCATTTGAGTGGGTTGAGTGAGCAGCAGGGGCGATCCGGCACGCCTGTTTCAAATATCACTGGCCACTGATGTTACCCGTGGCTGGACATCGAATCAGAGAGGCTGGGCTCATCGTCACAATGCGGGGATGCCAGATGACGCGCGATTTCCTGTCCTAAGCGTCTGCAATTAATTAGCGCCGCTACCCACCCCTCACCCACCCACCCACCCATTACAGTGCCACCACGAGGCCCCCCCTCCCCACACGGAGAAGCACGTGGGCACGCAGCACAGGAGAGCTGGTAAACAGCTGTGGCCCAGCGCGTGCCCCCTGCCGCCACAGGACGCATATCCATCGATTGGTCTCCGCTCGCTCAGTGAACAATTTGCTCGTTTTGGGAACAAATTGGTCTAAATTCGAATTGCTCAGAGAAATATTTCGTAGAAAGAACGCTCGTTAAAGGACACTAGCCTGTACGTGGTCGTTGTGAAATCACCCCCAATGTGCTATGCGTGCTTAAATAGGTTCTTACTAACCACACTCAACTCAGTAGCTCTTATGTACACAGGGAATATTTGTATATATGTACAGAGTATATGTTTATGATGCATGTGCCCAATTGTGTATATATTGCGATTCATATTTAAGATGTCTGCATGCAATCTGTTATATTAATCAATATTGTGACAGGTACTGTGGGTCTATGTGAGTAAAACACATTCCTGCGTAGGGAGCTGGTAAGAACGTTGGGTTGCTCGGTCAATGACCAGGCTCAACGGTGGCGTGGTATATTCCGCAAATATGCCCGACCGTGAGGGCGGGCACAAGCCGGCGTGAGTAGGTTAAACATTGAGTTTTATAAGGGCACCACGGGGTGACCAGACCCTCCTCACCCAGCCCCTCCCCACCCTCCCCTCCCCCACCCAGCCCCTCCCAACCCTCCCCACCCAGCCCCTTCCCACCCTCCCCTCTCCACCCAGCCCGACCCCTCCCATTTTTGGATGCACGACGGACGGACACAATAATCCCCTGTGGGCTGGTGGAACCAGGTGGTTCCTACCAGTAATACTATTTTCCTGTACATGAGTTGTATCTCAGCCATGGCTCACGTCAGTGCCGAGTAATATTTGAGTAGAATCTCAACCAGTTCTAGGTCAGCCCTAGCCTTAAACGCGTATCTGTATTGTGTAACATCATCAACTCTGGGAAGATAAAAATGTCCAGGCCTGGTGCTGGCCAAACCACACCCTTCTTGCACAACACCTGACTTAATTCTAGATTTGAAGCTTTCGTGACTGCAAGGATTCATACTCTTAGTTCTTTCGGTAAAGTCACGTAGGTAAAAAATGAAATTCAAATTAACAAAAATAAAATAAAAATCACGACGTTTCGGAGGCAACACAAGTCTCCGTCATCAGGTGGTACCGTCACTTTTTAGCTGCTCGCTCAGAGCACTAGCCCCAAAAGTCTACAAAAGGCTAAATGGGGATCATTGTCTTTGTTTTTTATTTGTATTGCTGCACTCGAAATACTGTGCTGAAACGTTTCCCTATATCTATAACATTATACATCTTCACAGACACAGTGGCATTTTTATTTCCTAAACTTAATTTTTTTCATGAGAAACATTGAAAACCTTTCTCTGGGTATATTTGCCCTCTTTTCCGAAATTACTCCCAACGGCAAACACAAAACAACGAAAAAGGAGCACACAAGATGAAAACGAATTACAGTATGTTGAGAGAATGATGTGCCTTTGCAGATTTTATACGACACGGGACATTACTTACGAATGGAATTGCACTGGGTATTTGAACACTGCAGAAAGAAAATGGATCTTATTGCATTAACGTGTTTACTGTGATATCACTGTGTAACACAATTTTTGTTCCTGGGGAGTAAGTGTTATTTCGTAATTGCTTACGCCTAAAAAGTATAGAAAATGGCTATTATTCCCCACAAACTTTGCTTTTGTGACCATGACAGTGATATTTTGAAATTTGTGGCGGTGGCGTTGGCAGCGATGATGGCATTGGTGATGGTGGCGGTGGCACTGACGGTTGGGTGCGGAGCGTGCCGGGAGCCACGGCGCACGAGGACTCGATGGCGACCAGCAGCGTTCACCTGTCGGGAGCTTTCCGCTCCCAGCACGAGGATGACGCGGAACAAACCAACAAATTAATTAGTTCGCGCACGATTAGTAAGGATCACTTCAGATTTTAAATTTTGGGACCAATATCCCCCGGGAGTGTTCTTCTGGTCCAGGGGCTCGGCAACCTGCGGGTTCTGTAGCCGCATGCGGGACTGCTTCGTGATGTAATGTATTAAGGAGCCGTCTCGTATTCACATGCATTGCGGCTCTTGAAATATTGAGTTTACCGATTTCGAAAAAAAGGCTCTTCTTGTTATTTTCGTTGCCGACCCCTGTTCTGGTAAAATCACTTGACCGACGTTCCGAAAACTTTCGATTCAACTCTCGGTCAGGGGATTGGTGTTAAGATTGCACTTGTTTACCCAGTAAAGGTTGGCTACCTACGTTGCGAAATAAGTTCGACATACATACAAACGTCTTACTGACTCTCATGGCTCTCCTGCCTAGCTTTTGCAAGGGGAGCAATGATTGCGATGTGTAAACCCAGTTGAGTAAAATAGAATATGGGAGTGGAATTGCAAAGTCGACCAGTGAAAGGAAAGAAAGGGTAAACCAAGCCTTTTAAATCTCCAGGGTCAATAAATAGGGAACCATTTTGTGGAAAGACAATAGCGGTCAAACTATAGAGGGGGAATGACAATTACCATGGTAATGTGGAGTTTCCACCACAGACGCGGGGCCACCATTGGACATGAGCCGCATCCCATTGCTCAATTGAGTGGGTTGAGGGAGCAGCAGGGGCGTTCCGGCACGCCTGTTTCAAATATCACTGGCCACTGATGTTACCCGTGGCTGGACATCGAATCAGAGAGGCTGGGCTCATCGTCACAATGCGGGGATACCAAATGACGCGAGATTTTCTGTCCTAAGCGTCTGCAATTCATTAGCGTTGGTCTGCAATTCATTAGCGCCGCTACCCACCCCTCACCCAACCACCCATTACAGTGCCACCACGAGGCCCCCCCTACCCACATGGCGAATCACGTGGGCACGCAGCACAGGAGAGCTGGTAAACAGCTGTGGGCCAGCGCGTGCCCCCTGCCGCCACAGGACGCATATCCATCGATCGGTCTCCACTCGCTCAGCGAACATTTTGCTCGTTTTGGGAACAAATGGGTCTAAATTCGAATTGCTCATTAGAGAAACATTTCGTAGAAAGAACGCTCGTTAAAGGAGACTAGCCTGTACGTGGTCGCTGTGAAATCACCCCCAATGTGCTATGCGTGCTTAAATAGGTGCTCACTAGCAACACTCAGCTCAGTAGCTCTTATGTACACAGGGAATATTTGTATATATGTACAGAGTATATGTTTATAATGCATGTGCCCAATTGTGTATATATTGCGATTCATATTTAAGATGTCTGCATGCAATCTATTATATTAATCAATATTGTGACAGGTACTGTGGGTCTATGTGAGTAAAACACATTCCTGCGGAGGGAGCTGGCAGGAACGTTGGGTTGCTCGGTCAATGGCCGGGGTCAACGGCGGCGTGGTGTATTCCGCAAATATGCCCGACTGTGAGGGCGGGCACAAGCCGGCGTGAGTAGGTTTAACGTTGAGTTTTGTAAGGGCACCACGGGGTGACCAGCCCCTCCCCACCCAGCCCCACCCCTCCCACCCCCCACCCAGCCACACCCTCCCCACCCAGCCCCTTCCCACCCTCCCCTCCCCACCCAGCCCCTCTCCACCCTCCCCTCTCCACCCAGCCCGACCCCTCCCATTTTTGTATGCACGACGGACGGACACAATAATCCCCTTTGGGTTGGTGGTACCAGGTGGTTCCTACCCGTAATACCTGTACATGAGTTGTATCTCAGCCATGGCTCACGTCAGTGCCGAGTAATATTTGAGTAGAATCTCAACCAGTTCTAGGTCAGCCCTAGCCTTAAACGCGTATCTGTATTGTGTAACAACATCACATCTGGGAAGATAAAACTGTCCAGGCCTGGTGCTGGCCAAACTACACCCTTCTTGCACAATGCCTGACTTCTTAGGTGCTCGCTCAAAGCACTGGCACCCAAAAGTCTACAAAAGGCTAAATGAGGATCATTGTCTTTGTTTTTATTTGTATTGCTGCAATCGAAATACTGTGCTGAAACGTTTCCCTATTTCTATAACATTACAAATCTTCACAGGCACAGTTGCATTTTTATTTCCTAAACTTAATTTTTTTCATGAGAAACATTGAAAACCACACTCTGGGTATATTTGCCCTCTTTTCCGAAATTACTCCCAACGGCAAACACAAACCAACGAAAAAGGAGCACACAAGATGAAAACGAATTACAGTATCTTGAGAGAATGATGTGCCTTTGCAGATTTTATACGACACAGGACATTACTTACGAATGGAATTGCACTGGGTGTTTGAACACTGCAGAAAGAAAATGTATCTTATTGCATTAACGTGTTTACTGTGATATCACTGTGTAACACAATTTTTGTTCCTGGGGAGTAAGTGTTATTTCGTAATTGCTTATGCCTAAAAAGTATAGAAAATGGCTATTATTCCCCACAAACTTTGCTTTTGTGACCATGACAGTGATATTTTGAAATGTACCTATTTTCAATGAGAAAACGGGCGAATTTGTGTTTTTCCATTCACATAAAGTCAGAAAAAAACAACATATTAATAAAAATGAACATGTATTTATACTAAAGTTATACAAAAATTACTACAAAAGATTTAGAAGTGAGTAGTTTTTGGAGATTTACGATTATACTGTAAATCACTTTCACGAATCAGCCCCCAAATGTAGTCTCCCATCATGTTCTCGTTATAGTGCCCTTGGTAGCAGCGTTAAAAGTCCAGTATATCCTGGTGGAAGCGCTCGCCTTGCTCCTCCGAGTACGCTCCCATGTTCTCCTTGAATCTATCAAGATGAGCATCAAGGATATGGACTTTGAGGGGCATCCTACAGCCCATTGTGCCGTAGTTCTTCACCAGTTTCAACCAGCTCCACATAGTTTTCGACCTTGTGATTGCCCAGGAAGCCACGAACCACTGCGACAAAGCTGTTCCAATCCGTTTTCTCCTTACTAGTGAGCTTCTTGGGGAATTTATTGCACTCCAGGATCTTCTTTATCTGTGGTCCGATAAAGACACCGGCTTTGACCTTTGCCTCAAACCGCTTAGGGAAGAAGTCTTGAAGGTACTTGAAGGCTGCCAACTCCTTATCTACAGCTCTGACCAATGGTTTCATAAGGTCCAATTTGATGTGCAGTGGTGGCATCAGCACCTTCCGAGGGTCCACCAGTGGCTCCCACTTGACGTTGTTCCTCCCCACAGAGAACTCGGTCCACTGTGGCTAGTCCCGCCTGGGGTAGTGCACCTTGGTGTCTAAATCGTTTGTAGTTATGTTTGTATTACTTTAGTATAAATACATGTTAATTTTGATTTATATGTTGTTTTCTGACTTTATGGAAAGAAAAGACACAAATTCGCCCGTTTTCTCATTGAAAATAGGTACATTTCAAAATATCACTGTCCTGGTCCAAAAAGCAAAGTTTGTGGGGAATAATAGCCATTTTCTGTACTTTTGAGGCATAAGCAATTAGGAAATAACACTTACTACCCAGGAGCAAAATTTGTTTTGTTACACAGTATATTCGATGTGAGCTTGTGATGTTTGTAAACAGTGGGAAATCTGTCACCATAGTTATATTGCTTGCATGAAAACATGTTTACTGTTTATATTTAAAAAATGTATATAAAACATAAATTTTCACGGTGCGTTGTCGAGGAACTTCCGTCATGCGCTCTGAGTTACGATTGTAGATAAGTGCCACTCGAGTGCTTGTTTAAAACAAGAGGGCATTTTTCATTCGGTTATGAAGAATAATGCCCTCTTGAACAATTTTAAGTAATTCCCACAACGCGTTTGGCTAATCTGCACACATGTACAGTGTTCCCTCATTATTCACGAGGGATACGTTTCAGAGATGCTCGTGAATATAACATTTCGTGGATAATGGTATTGGCCTACAAAAATGTCGCTTTTAATGGATTACCTTAAATAAAAAGTTTTTTACCTATCAAATACGTGAAAATTAACGTAACACAAACACGTAAAAAATGTTTGTAATAAACATAAAGTAAATAAAATAATTTTGAAGTATTCAATTATCGTTTATAAATTAACTTACCTTAAATTGTGATGATGCTGCGCAGTAGCAACATCATCATCACTTAATCTCTCATCACTTTGTCTCATCACTTTATTTCTCTCGATACAGTCGCGTAGAGTTCCAGATGTGATTCACGGATAGCCAAAATCACGGATATCAAGTTGGTGAACAACGAGGGAATACTGCACAATGCATTTGCTAAATTTTGCATTAAAAAATGTGCGAATAATCAGACTCTCAAAAAGGATACAAAATGTTAAATATAATTTACTTGACAGTATTCAGTATAACGCTTCATGGTCATGCATTTCCTTAACTCTGCGTGCTTAGAAAAGCCAACCTCTAAAATTTGCACATTCATATTTCAGTCATAGCTCCTTCCATTTGCACTTTCAGCAAGCAGAGCGATCAATTAGCCCATCATTAAACTTCCCAGTGCCAGGTGTAGCCAGCAGGGCTGAATAACCGACTGGTTGTTAGAGCGGCACATTAAATTATAGACTATGACAGCACCTGGCATGTGGATTTAATTTTATTATCTTTATTGCATTACAACAGTATTTAATTGGGGAACTTCTCAGAAGTGATGTTTTGGGCCAACAAGCCACATTCCACGCATTGTGCTGCTCAAAGGAGAATGACCAAGATCCAGATGTGATCATCATGGACAAAGCCATTCATGCATTTATTTTGAACTTCTTTCGCACCGTACGTAGCCAACCGTGCTAATCGTGGGTGCCAATGCTTTTTACCTTATGTCACATCCGGCAGTTCCTGAACAGTAGACATGCCACCTCCATGATCTGCCCTAACAGCATCCCACCATCTGCTTTTAGGTCTTCCCCTTGGTCGACAGAGCATTCCAATGTCTGCCCCAGCAATCGGCCCTAATCCATCTTGCACTCATGTCTGATCCAGTGCAATCCTTTTTTGCTAATTATATTTGCAACCATTGCATTAATTGTTCGCTTCCGGACTTATGCTTGTTCATCCTGTTTGGCCAAGCAATTCAAAGCATTCGTCTTAGAGACCTCTGCCAGCAACTTTCTCACTACCTCAATATGCTCTGCTCTGAGGACTTGCAATCCTATGATGAACGAGTGTGGGGCAGTTTTGTATTCCTTGAACGAGTATTTAAAACTCCACATTTCTATTGCATGGATAAATCAGTCACTGCATGTGACAAGCATGGGGTGATGAAGAGGTGAGTTTACGCCTGACTGGGATTCGATTTTAATTATTGACCTTTGTATTTAAGGATGTGGTCCCTTCAGTTCAGTTCATTTCAGTTCATGTTTTAGGTATAGCCCTGTGAGCCATGCGGCTCTTGACTCGGGTGCAACCGCATCAAACAAAAACATGAACAAACAACAGACGTGAGAAAATCTTGACTTAAAGCTTTCGTAACTGCAATAATTAATATTCTTTGGGTCTTTCGGTAAAGCCACGCAGACAGAAAAAAACAATACCTCAGCCGTGGCTGATAATTGTTTTAACGCTGTGGGCACACACGAAATTGATTTTGCCAAGACGAAGTTACTCTGCAAACCCACTGGCTATCAACAAAGATTCGTTCATGAAGCCATCCAGATATATAAACACAGACACAATTTCAACCGAGAAGATGGGTACAAACTGAGCAATCATTGGAAGGACGTTATTAACCAATTTAAGTCATAACTGGCTGTGATGTTCCCAGCCTACCACCGTCCGATGTTAGTTGTTATTTTCAGCTCTGATTTTTTTACATTAACAGATTACATTTCTCACGAACACAGCTACCTCGCGCGCCATCCTCGAGGCTGCTGCTTCACGATCTGCTATTGACATGCGAATCTCTCACATGAAAATAGCTACCTTGGCGCACTCGCCGTGTAGAAGGCTCGGCCATCTTGCATTGACATGCCTGGCAGCCCTCTGATTGCCCCAGGATTGTGGAATTACACCATTCACTCAGTATTAGAGATTAGCACTGCCAAATGGCCATGTGTAAATTGGGAGAATAACTTTACTCGACACATTATCCCATGCTTAAATACAATTATAAAAGAGCTTAACATTTTAAACATTTATCAGTGTTCTTCGCATATACCCAGAAAAGCATTACGAAGTAATGCTTTTGCTAAAGGTGTCAGTTTTTGTACCAGTTGAAAGGGTAAAAACCTATTACTATAGCATTACTAAGTCTCAAAGTATTCAGTATTGTCTTGTATCGGGATGCTGTCAATTACTTAATGAGCAATGTGTACGTTATCAGGATTTTTGGGAGACAAACACAACCACCTATTGTTATGAAGAAATAAAGCTCAATAAATCCAGTCAGCAACCGAGTTTCTGTACTGCCATCTATAATTATGCTGTTACTACATGGAGGATACATTGCAACATTGACAGTTTTTCTTCAGTCCCCAAGCAGGGCTTAATTTCAGTAAGATCTGTCGGTCACCAAATATAAATCCTCACTGGCACACCGCATCCTGTATACCGATCGCTATGGCTGTGGTTACTCGTTATATGCCTACTCCAGCCTTCCGGTGACCCGGAAAATATTCAGTGAGAAGATTAAGCCCTCATCGTCAATGTATACAAGGGTGATACAAAACACATTATGAGCCTAATGTGGAAGGAAATACCAGAGACAGTGATGGCTACTTAGATTCCATAGTTCACACTCAGGGCACGATATCCTGGATTACTTTGAAGCTTGTGTGTGGTGGACTGCCAGAATGTCATCATGGCAGGGAGACTTGAAGCTGAGCTTAGGTCAGGGTGGCCTGCGACTGTAGTGAATGTAGAATACGACATGGATGCACAAAACAGCAATGTTGTGGCCTTAGAAGACTGCAATGGCTTGGTTGCACAGTTATCTGACATTGTGGCATTAGTGTGGGATCAGTGGAACGATTTGGCTCGATTCTTTGGAAACGAACACGGTGTGTGCACTTTGGGTCCGCCGAACACTGACACGCGACATCAATGGGGAACATCTTGACCTGATGATGAATGTAAGCAAGTGCTAGGTTTGTTAGAAGCCATTTTTTTTATTCCGACAAAACGCGAGCACAGCACAATACGCCGATTGACATTGGAGGGGAAAACATAACTCTGTGGGGGGGGGGGGAGTTGGACTCGCTGTCCCAGCCAAGTTGGAACCACGAGTCGGGGCGTGAAGATTTATACGGGAGAGGGAACATGGTGCAGGCGAAAGGTAGCTAACCTATTTGGGTGAAGACCAAGAGCCGGGGAAGCAGGGTGGGAGTTAGAAGGGGGAGAGAGAGGGGAGATGGGATGCTAGAGGCGATTTATTATCGGCAGTTAGATCTGGATGCACCTTTATAACCGCAAATATAATGGCAGGTCATGCAGGCGAAGGATCCAACTCCTCCAACACACAATAAATACAATAAATACACTAGTCTGAGTGCTCTGTGGGCAAAATGTCAGATGCACAATTTGTTCGGATATTTGAGGTGGGGTGCAAATTGACTTTATTCCACACAGGAGACGATCACAGTTCAACATGAAGCAGAATTGCAACATTGACTGCTCAAGTCAACCGTGACAATGCCCGAGGACGGCACCGCAAGAGTGGAAAGACGCCACCGTCAAAAAAAATCACAAAATCTTTCCACTCTCCGGGAATTGGCACACAATTCCGTGGTTCCCACATCAAAGGCGAACCCCGAGTGGGCTGAAAAAAACACCTTGTCTATTGAGAGATTCGAAAATCTTTATAAAATTCACCGTTCAAGAGGGTGCAACGTTATAGTCGGCGTGGTACTTATTCTTATTGAAGTTTGTACTTCTTAGTTTGTTTTTATACCACCCTTGGGCGTACACAAATATCTCCATTTATGCTTCTAACAGAGAATTAGAATTGTCTCGTGTTCACGATCTATTCTCCAGAGTGCCAATTATGCGATATATAGTCTACAGATGCAGTTGTATGAAAAGCCACTACTGCCACGCAAACGTGGCACTTATGCTCCTGGCAACTATCCACACGCACATAAAACTATGATATAAATCATTTATTGTAAAATTATTGTTATTATGTTGGGTTTTTTTTCTGGCAACGTATTCTTAACATTTTCTATTGCCATTATCTCATGAGACAAAACATTTCCCGTGTGAGCAGTGCATTACCTGGTGTCAAAGAGTGGCCCTGGAAGATAACCTCACAATACTACTGCTGAATCCCTTTTCATCGGACTCATGTCCCACACGAGCTGGCACAGCTTTGCAATATTTCTACAAAAATAGTGTCTGCGACATGGCAATCCGATATTTCCTCAGAGCTGGAATATGCTGAAACAAACAATTAACATGCTTTGCTGGAGTCGTTACTTATTAGGTTGAACCCACCAACTCGCTAGACTTGAAAATATGGCTTAATTATGGGAGGCTTTGTTCTAGTGGTGTAATAATTCGCCACACCGCCACACTTGCCACTACAGTCTCGATTCAACTGTAGAATTGATTCTCTCTTCTTAACTATAAACGTCAATTTTTTTCTATCTGTGTGTCTGTCTGTGTGTGGACGAAGCTTGCGAACGATTTGGCTCGCGAACCGTGGGGTTTTCTGTTTAAAAAAAGTAACCAGGTACCACGCGATAAGCCCCGTGGTGAGCCGATTTTGAATCCGTCAACTTTAAAGTAGTTAAATTAACCATTTATTACTATTTATTATTACTTATTTCCTTATGCCGCTTAGCGCGTACCAAAGCACGCATTTGCGCATAGTGACAAAGCTGACCGTAGGTTGCCCCTAGCTAAATTATTTAAAGTGTCATGTCCTCTTCTCCCCCCCCCAACCCCAATGTGTGCACTTGCTACTATAGGGTCGGTAGATACTAATATTATTGCACTTAGATAGTATTTTTGTAGAGCGGGCGGGGGGTGGTGGGGGAGGGCGCGGGAAGCGGCCCAGCCCCAGGCTTCCAAAGTGCCACCTTGGCCACCTGAGCAATCTAGACGAGGCCGTGGGCTCTGCACGGGACTAGGCCTCACGACGGCACTCTGTCAAATGAGTAGTTTGTGCTATAGAGTCGATATATACTGCTATAGAGTCAGCATGTACTACTGTAGTGATAGCAGCTACCACCACAGTCGGTATGCACTGCTGCAGTGATAGCAAGTAATCACCACAGTTAGTATACAATGCTGTAGTGTAAGCAGGAACCACCACAGTAGTTAAAGCAGGTACCACCAAAGTCGGTATGCACTGCTGTAGTGATAGCAGGTAACCACCACAGTCAGCATGCACTGCTGTAGTGAAGCAGGTACCCACCAAAGTCGGTATGCACTGCTGTAGTAATCTCAAGAACCACCACAGTCGGTATGCAATGCCGTAGTTAAAGCAGGTACCACCACAGTCAGTATGCACTGCTGTAGTGAAAGCAGGTTACCACAGTCGGTATGCACTGCTGTAGTGAAAGCAGGTACCACCACAGTCGGTATGCACTGCTGTAGTGATAGCAGGTACCACTATCGAGTTTGTAGATACTATTATAGAGTTTGTAGATATGACTATAGAGTTAGTAAGTACTAAAACAGTAATTATATACCACTACAGTCAGTAAATACTGCTACAGTCAGTAGATACTACTATACAGTCAGTAGATACTACTACGGTCAGTAGCTACTGCTATAGAGTCAGTAGATACTACTACAGAGTAAGTAGATACTGCTATAGCGTTAGTAGTTACTACTGTAGTCAGTGGATACGACAATAGAGTCAGCAGATACTACTATAAAGTTAGTAGTTACTACTATACAGTCGGTAGATACTACTGTAGTGCCAGCAAATACCACTACGGTCAGTAGTTACTACAGTCAGTAAATACTACTGTAGTGAGTCCAACTGAGTCAGAGATGTTGTCTTAGGAGTAACACGTTTATTAACTATTTGCACAACATACTCCAAGGCTATTAACACAACATACCCTCGGGTGGTGACCACCACAACTAACCATGCTACGGCGGAACTAGGCACGGTTCCACTATCTCGGTCCGGACCACAAGCTGGGTCACGGACCACGTGGCTGGAGGCTTCTTCAAGCTTGACGTGGATCTCCCGCCTCTCCAACAGTAAGAACCCCGCCTCTCGCCCTGCCCACCTTCTCGATCTCTCTCGCCCTTGCCCTAAGGCTCTTGAAAGTTATTCTCAGACCATGTGACCACCCATTGCCCCCCCCTCCACCGGTGACGCCCCTCCAGTATAATCCGGTCACATGTCCCCAGGTCAGCCAGAGTATCATGCCCCCAACGTAACCCCAGCTGGCTGACACTCTCTCGCTCTCTCAACGGGAGCCCGCACCGCACGCTGTGTGTGGTGCTACCTCGCTTAACCAGCACTCACCCAAGCCCCCACTAGGGATGGTACTAAACCCCGTGTCCGGGGTGTACACACAACAGTATACATCCTGCCGTGGCCTCGCAGGCCCGGCACCACATTCCCAGTCACTACACTACTATACAGTCAGTAGCTACAACTACAGAGTCAAGAGATTCTACTTACTCTGTTGTATATATGTCATGTAGGTATATATACCTAAGCGGGGGTAAAAATATTTTTTGAGGGGGGGGGGGTCGACAATTTTCAGAAACCTTTTATATCAACTAATTACCCCCCACTTTCTATAACTTTTTGGACTTCTGCAAGCCTATTATAATTTTGTTGGTGGAGAAATGGACAAACGGTTCACCGGGCTTTCACAATAGCTTAGTATCTTTGAATGTATAAGTAATGTTTTGAAGATAAGTTTTTAAATATATTTTTCGCCCGGGCAACGCCAGGTACCTCCCGATAATATTTATATAATTGCTGTTTTGGCAGTTTTGTTCTCGCCTTCATCATAAATGTGATAAGAATATATGCACAAAAACTGTTTTTATATAAACGTGTAGTGACTGGCAGCGTCACTACTGAATGTATACACACACGGACATGTGTAACGTCACTATACGAGGGAGCGTCACTACCCCGCGGGTCTACACACACACGCATGACATAATCCCGTCTGGAGGCAGGAACGACGTCAGGGCTGGTTGAGGACTCTGGAGGCCGGGGGTGAGGCCACAGGGGGTGGTGTGAGGCCGTGGCACTCTGTGTGAACCCGGCCACACACGTGACCGAAATCCGGACCGAAACCCGGTGGGGGTCGGGGCCCCGAGGGGCACCTCAGGGGGCACGTGGGCAGCCAAGGGGCTTCGAGAGGGTTCTCGAAGGGAGGCGTAACCAGGGTGGAGCCCGGGCACGCCGAGGCCCATAACAGGACCCTGCGGGGTGGGCTGGTAGGAACGAATAACCAAAGAATATAAACATAATGTATTATTACACTTGTTTAGCCACGAAAGCCCCACTGAGTCTAAAGGTTTTTGTAGGGTCCTGCCAAGTGTTTGCAGTAGGGGGCGATGTTGCTACACCTAATCGGACGATACGAAGGGAGAGTTTGAGGCCTAGTTCTAGGCTTTAGGCCTAGCTGTAGGCTTTAGGCCGC
>CM025664.2:3352507-3398069 GCA_014621495.2 Entosphenus tridentatus
GGCTTTAGGCCTAGCTGTAGGCTTTAGGCCGCTGTGAGTTAATTTTTTATTTAAATGTTTTAAATATTTATGTAAAAGCTTTAAATTTATTAAAAACATCAGGGAATGTAACATTGTTAAACATTAACTCCCTTGCACACACGCGGGGGTACGATACGAAGGGAGAGTTTGAGGCGTTGTTCGAGGCTTTAGGTCTAGCTGTAGGCTTTAGGCCGCTGCGAGTTAATTTTTAATTTAAAAGTTTTAATTAAAAGATATCTCGGAATTATAATAATTTAAAAGTTTTAATTAAAAGCTATCTCGGAATTATAAGGGAAAGCGTCACTGAGTCTAAAGGTTTTTGTAGGGTCATGCCAAGTGTTTGCAGTAGGGGGCGATGTTGCTACACGGACGGACGGACGGACAGACGATATAATCTATTGTAGGCTGGTTCACTTCGTTCCTACCAGTATAAGCAGCCTCATCTCTATGTTCGGGGCTGTTCGTGTCAAGAATGGAAGAGGCATCGTGAAGATATCTCAAGAGAAAAGTCAAGCCTCCAGCCAGCGAACCAGCCAAGTAGCCCTCCTAGCTGAGTTCCGCTAATGTACCTGAGAGTCAGTGGCTAGAGAGTGCTGGTGTGTATTAGTTAGAATAGGTCGGTGATCACCACCCTATGTGTATTAAGAGTTGAGTTACTTAATACATAGTGTTGCCTCCCAAGAGTGGTGTGCGCCTGATTGAGCCCATTTCAAATGTATAATTCAATGTATCGTCAGCATAAGTCATCAGTTTTAGAGGATGAATACATCATTACATATGTTAACGTCTGGGCCTCAGCTGTGCCAGCTCCACACGATCTAACACAGCATTATACTGACCCATGTTTCCATTGCCAGTAGGAACCACGCTGGGGCTCAGTTATTGACACCGATCTGGGCCTCAGAGTCCTTGTTCCCATGGCAGTTCTGACGAGTCAAACCAAATCACAAGAGAGCTCAGCACCGTGACGCTCATGCTCACACTTAACAACCTCTACACATGCTCATAGCGCTTGCCCCATGCACTTGCTGCGTTCCCACAGCGCTTGATTGCCCACTTACCGGGGCTGGGCCACGTGCAGTGCTTAACTTCATCCAGAAAAGTAAAAAACGCTGTGCCCGAAATTATTTCAGCACATCACATCTATCTCGCCTTCTTTTGTCCACATTGTACGCTATATTCCTACGAAAATGTCCATTGAGTGATAGAACTCTAGGGTACAATAACAATATTAATGTTGATAGGCGAGCATTGTATTCTCATGGTAGTGCCTGATGCCGATAATCCCTGTGCCAATCCAGTCTAGCAGAATTCTGTAAAAAAAAATGTAATGAGAATATTAAACACAGGACACGCGTCTACCTGTGTTCTGGGCTGCGTGTCTTATTGAGCTCTGGAAGGCTATCCCCTCAGGAACAGTCGTGACATCGCGGTGTCTGCGAGCAAGAGGCATGTGTCCTGAATGTTGTCTCTTGCAAAGGTTAACTTCAGGGCCGTATTTCTGTTGCACAATTAACACAATATTAGATATGACCTTGGGAGAACACAAGATAGCCCAAACATGCGTTTGGACGCTTCAGCCATCCATGTGCTCTATGCGTGCTCTCACATTGATCACATCTATTTTACAAATAACCAACATCAAATCTCTTCAGAATTCTGCATACAATGACCATCAAGCCTTCCACCTCTGGATGACTTCCCTTTGGCTGTGGTGGGAAGGAAGGGGTAGGCGTAGGAGGAGGAGAGAGACGATAGGTTGAGCCTTGGAAGCTGGTATTAGGACAGGGCCAAGCTGATCTGTTCCAGGAACGTTCCCTTAAGCGGCTCAGCATGGCTTCAGAAACTGCCGTGCGAACACAGAACAAACGTCAACGCAGAATCGGGGCACCTACTCCATGACCTCACTTGCTTCGATCAATATTTGGCTATGTGTTTAAGACGCAAGGTGATGCATCACAAAGGCAACCATTGTAATTTACAATAATTTCACCTCACCAAAACGTTGATGAAGATAAAGTCCTGACTTCGACTCCTAGTGGCAGAGTGTATCGCTGGAATGAGGATAGAGGGGAACCAAGGACATCCAATCGTTCATGGAGCATGAGAAACTGAACCTGGATCCTGGTGATATTGCGGGGCCAGAACTAGGTCATTCCAGGGCGCGCAGAGCTCAGTCCCAAGTGGTCATGGAGTGAGGCATTATTCATTTTGAGCCACCCCAGCAAACTCTGTGTAAAGAGTGACTCGCAAACCCAAGGGCCCAATCGTTAGCAAGCTTCCGGTTTAGAAATGCCACAAAAATACGTGAAACGTGATCAATATGCAATTTTGGTAAAGTAATATCTATGTTTGTTGGTTTTGTATTTGGGTAATTTCCAAACAATCAATTAATAGTTAATTGCAGTGTAGCAATAAATAAAGCATAATTATGTAGTGACAAAGCGCTGACTGCTGTACAGCAGCTGCAACTGCAGGTGGACACTTAGCGCACACGCTATTGAGCATATACACGGGTGTGCCGGCAGGGCAGAGGAACTGGGGCAAGGGTCACGGCAGACCTCGTTGGGAGGCCCCTGGAACCCTCTGGTTGGTTCGAGAAGGAAGGCGCGGCTAGGGCGGAGCCAAGCCGCGCCGAGGGGAATAGAAGCAGCGGAGAGCGAGAGCTCTGGACTGCCGATTCTGGGCGTGGACTCGTCGTCGTCGCCGCCTTCGTCGCCGCCGCCTTCGCCCGATCATTGCACGGCTGGACAGTTGTTGGCTGTCTCGGTCGACGCCGTCGGTGCAACGCGGACGGGGTCGGCAGTGTGGTCGTGAGTGAGGGGGCCGGAGTTGGTGGCGTCTCCGACGGAGTGTGTGTGCGACGCACGCCACCCGCACATACACACAAGCCTCGAGGAAAAGGAAGAAGAGACCTACGACACTACAATTATATGCCAATTTTTCACGCACATGTCATATGTATTGCTGAATCTATACTTGACTTTGCTCATTCCTAACACTAATCTTTACTCTAAAAGTATTCTTCACATTTCTCAGTATTTTAGTTCAACGTAGGCATCCTGCACGATGGCAGAGCGTGCAACTCAGAATTAAACCATTGGGAGGCTGCAAGTGTTCATCTCGTCGACAGACTGGGTCCTGCCATGGGAATGTCGCATTTAATATCGCAAATAAATATCGACTGAGGCAAAAGCTTGCCCGGTTTTCAACTGGCAACCTTCCAAATGTGAGTCATATACTTTGCCAATGTTGTAGTGCCATCTGGCTGGATTAAATGTATAAGCCAGATGGCTCAAAATCATGAAACGTATTAACATATACACATCTCATCATACAGGTTCTTTGTTTTTGTTAATAATACCCTCAAAGAATCAAAATGTTTATTTTCAAAAAGTCCTGTTTGGAAAGATAGAAAGTTCCTTGATGGGCATTTCAGCAAATAATATATGAAACCCGGGTGGCTGGAGAGAACCAACAAATGCAAGGGAATAACATCAAAACATCCACAGTTATATCAATAACCCGATTGCTGTACCGACTCGTAAAAAAATATCACCTCGTTGTCCAGCGGGTATCACATGATGTCATCACTGCATGATCCACCAACCCTGATTCATAGTTCCACCATATACAGCCAAGAGCATAGTCAGAGGGGAAATGTTTTTTTCTTGCTCATGTTTCTGAGCTTCTTAACAAATACAATGTTAATCACTGTCTCTGAGATGCTTAACAAGTCAAATGGTAATTACTGTGTGAAGAAACATGCACAGATGGCTCATTGGTTCATCTGAATGTGCAGCGAATGTATGAACGCAAGCATATGATTCCATTAGGACTGGATTTTACTGGGCAGCTGTTTGGATTTCATTGACCTTTTATCGAAATATCGGCAGCAAACATCGCTGCTGAGCTAAACCAATCATCTCGACAAACCATGAACAAATATGGTGACATTTAAAAAGGTTATGGAATGTGCTTGACATCATACAAATGACATTGCCAAAGTGTAAGTAGCATTGCTTCAGATAGCAGCCATCAAACAATTTAACAACCCAATAGTGAAGGCAGTCTTGTGCGTAAGTGCCTCTTTCATTAATGATCCGAGTTAAATGCAGGCAGGCTACACAGATGGGTACATTTGCATTCAAGCTGTGAAGCGTGGCGTTGGGAACTGGTAAGACTGTGGAAACTCAGCAGAGCATCCATCGGCCAAGGACATCGTGCCGCTTTTGAACAACTACTTGGAGGAGCGCCCAGATATGAACCACATTTTAATTGTGCAGCACCTGTGCAGCACTGGACACTGAGGCCTTTGAACAAGCAATTCATAACTACGCAAGGTTTCCACAGAGGTATTATCCGTTTGAGCTGTGAAACTTGAATGCGAGAGTTACGTCAAATGTGAAATTAGTTTGACACGTAGGCTTTCGCGACCAATATTATCCGTAATAGCGGTGTGTTGGGTTAGATCGCGTAAATATGTGTCATTAAACCTGCCACCACCCGACAGCTAATTAGTAAGGTTTGTCAAGTAAACAAAACATTCCAAATTGCTTAGTAGTACAGCACACTGGTGTGTTGGAGAGTAAACCCACAACATTATGAGATGTGAAGTTATTGCCAACAAACAATAAGCTGAATTCATCTTTATCAGCGCACATGTTCGGGAGTTTGATCAGGTCGCCATTGAAAAAATGGTTTATTGGCTCAATGGGCCGTACCCAGAAAATAAACTGACAAATAGAAGCGTTTGAAACAATCACAGCAGAGATCCTGGCGAAGTCCTGGGACACGGTCTCTCCTCAAAGCGAAACGTGTCACCAACGCCATATCAGGCACGTGGAGGTATTGAGGGATGAAACTCTACACAACACCGTGTGTGACTCTATCAACCCAACTCAGACTGTTCTTTGTGTCTTTCACAATGGATAGCTTTATGGACACCGTGTACAATAAACGCAGACGTATTTCACATGGCCACATTGTAATTTGATTAGAACGCTCAACCAACAATCCAAAGGTTACGAGTTAAATTCCTAAACGCCACCATTCACCCTGTACGGCTGCTCCTTCTTTAAACTCAGCTTTCTTTCTTGCAACCCATCTCTGATTTGTGATTTATTTATTTTCTTCTCATGTCATCCTATACTCCCAATATATTTGTGTTGCCTTCTGTTCCTCTCTCATGCCTTCTCAACCCTTGCAACTCCTGCGGCCGCATGACCACTACCTTGCCTTCAGTCTGCCGAATGTGCAGGCGCGCCCTCTTCAACACCATTATGTTTTGAAATACGTAAAAAAATGTCCGAACCGGAGGCCTCTTGCCTTATGCAATGCGATGATCGGTATATATTCGTGTTCACACAATTAATGCCACCCTCCTTCAGCTGAAGATCGAGAGAGGCGACTTTATTGGACGGTCTTGAGGGTTATTCTACTCAGCCTGCCTGTCTTCACACACCGACAGCCACCTCCTGTGGAGGAGTGTGAGGCCCAGCTCGAGTGATGTGACCTCCTGGGGGAGGGAGGGAGGGAGGTGCTGAGCCAGCTCCTGTGCAGCCTGCGACGATTACTGCCTCACGTGGGGCTTTTAATGTTTTCCCCTGTATCGTGTCCTGGGGTTTCCCCAAGGTTCAGACGGGTCCCAGCCATCTGGGACACAATCACCGATTACTGATCCTTGACTCTTCTCCCCATGAGGGCAAGGGATAGGGTCGGTGGCGTATCTTTTGGTTGTGGGTTTTTTGGGGCTCTCATCAGGTCATTCAATGCAGGTCAACACATCCTTTATGTTCGACGCAATTGGTGGGTTAACCACATGTATGAAATGGAGAACATAATCTGTTCTTGCTTTTTAAGTTGTGTTATCTTATGTTTATAGCATCACGATCAAATTTAAAATGTATTACCATTTTATTTAACTCGCCTTAAAATATGTCTTGTTATCTGCCTTCCATTCATTAGTTCGTCCAAATTATTTATAACTTTTGATGCATGCGGTTTTTTTCTCCATTTATTTTTCAGTGCAACATCATGTGCAGGGGCGGTTTCTTCATTAGGGCGATTGGGCGACGCACTACCAAAGTGTGAAAGGGACTTTTTCAATCACATTAACAATCTCATTCAACCACAGAGTTACGCTAGCCGTTACTGTGCCTCTGGATATAGTCCAATCAGCGTCATGTCACGTTCTGTGGAGTACCGCCTCTTTTTGGGCGATTTCACTCTGGCTGAGAATCGCCCAGAGTGTTCCCATAGACTTACATTCAAAGATGTTTTTTTTTTCGAACGGCAGGCGCTGCAATGCATTCTCTATGGCTTCCGGGAGGGCTCGCACTAACGTGCTTACGTCATCATACGTAAGCACGTTTCAGTCAACAATAAAAGAAACTGAGTGGATTGAAAATACATTTACTGGTTAAAAACCCTTGTCAAACTCCATTTGAGCTTGAATTTTGGTAAAATGTTAATTAACGTAATAACACACACACAAATCATCGCTGTCGGACGGAAGCCTTGTATGTCCAAAACTGTTACTTTTCAGGAAACGAAAGAAAACCAGTTTTTTCCCCAAAATAATTTCCAAGCTCTTTTAATGCTTTTCATTGGTTAAATATTTGTAAAACACATTGACAGATGTAAAGGGTGACCAATAGCATTAATTTTTGAAAAAATATGGAGATATAAAATATGGATTCTGCCTGATACATTGTTGCTGTCGGGATGGAAACCTTGTATCTCAATATTTATATTATAATAAATAATTTATTTTATAACTAAAATAAATGTATTTATTTTGTCAGGTCTGCGACACAATCTTGGTCCACACCAAAGAAAGGTTATCCTTTACCGACCACCTTGTAAGTGCCACGCTGCTACAAGGAGAGATGTTTCAACAGCATGGCCATACATTCCCTGTTGAGGCTCTGAAATCACTGTCAGGGCATACCCTATGTTAAATAAGGCGAAGCTGAAGACTGAACTGTCTCTCATTTATGAGAGTCCAGAATTCAAGGGCTGCTGTGGTGCACTGGCGCTGTACCAGGTTTTTCTGATGTACAACCTCCAGGATACCTTTTCAGAGACTGTTGCTCTGTTGAACATCCTCATAACCACTCCCATGACAACTGCTGAAGCTGAGAGGTGTTTCTCAACCTTAAAAAGAATCAAGACATGGGACAGGAACGTCTGAATGCAATGGCTATGCTTTCCATGGAGAGGGAACTAGTCAGGAACATGCCTGCTTTCAATGAGAGAGTAATTGATCACTTTGCTACTTTGAAAGAGAGAAGAGCAACATTTCAGTATAAGTAAGCAGTGTATTAAGCGAGTAATGTGATGTAAGCAGTGTAATAATAGTGAGTATAGAAACAAACAAGGAGATGTATTGTAAGAGTCACTTTATTTTTCATTAATATTAAAGTAGTGAAGTTGCCTTTACATGCGTAAGCTGTTAATTTATCCATTGCATGGGTGGACCTTATCCTTATCAATCATCCAAACATTTGCCCCGCCTGAGAGATTTTGCAGGAGCCACCAGTGAATCTTGTGATAGATGCCAAACTGTGCTTTAGATTAGATCAATGCATGTATGTGATGCGCACAGTGGTAAAGTGTTTTGTTGGTATTTGTGTGGTCGTACGATGTTGCCCTGTTGAAAACAATAGTTTATTATTCTGCATTGGCAGTGGTGCACCAATACAAATAATGTGAACGCCACATTCGTCAATAACGCCACTTTAAAAAGAAAGAGTAAATGATAGGTGACGTTTCAGGCAATGGCCCTTCATCACAGCACATGGAGAGCCCAGAGACGATGTACTGCACTGTGAAGAAGGGTCATCTCCTGAAACGTCACCTATTATTTACTTCTTTAAGTCAGTGTTATTGGCAAATGTTTCGAGTTTTTTTTATGTTAGCCTGTGCTTTATTGTTACAGCACTGTTCAGTGTTCCTGGAAAACCATGAAATTAAACGCAATTAAGAGTTACACTTCTCTTTGAGGGCCAGAGTTATCCGAGCAAAAGAATAATACTTTTCCAGGTAAACCTGTTTTCCTCCCATAGTGCCGAACACCCATTAATGGAATTAGATTAACAAACATGTCAACCCAAAAACCTCCTGAAAAAAAAGGCTTGAGACTCAATGAGGCTTTTTCTGGTTAAAGGGTATTATAAAAAAAAGATGTATACAGCTTTTCACACTCATTTCACCTTACAGGCTGTAGGCATGAGTGCTTTTTGCATACGCATATCAAGGTGAGCTGAGAAACGCTATGCATTCGTCCCAATTAAAGTTGCCAGTGCACTTAAGGAGATGGTGTGGACAGCACCACGCTCAACTGTTCAACTCCCTGGCGACTGGGATCAGCACACAGTGTACTAACCATTCCCAGCACCTCCATGTCACTCACACATATACCGACAACCCTGACAGCTTTCATTCACCTGTTATTTCCTCCCTGTTCAATAAAGGTCTGCCAAGTCACAGGGGAGACGTGGAGCAGAATTGGGGACGGTGTCTAAAAAAAACACCCATTGATTTTCAACGAAACGATTATTTTACTATTTTTTCTGTGATGTGTTATTCTGGAAAGATCCATTGGTGAGGATGCAACTCTCTTCCAGTGATGGCCGGATGCTAGAGGGAAAAATTATTTTTGTTTGTTATGAAGTCAGGTAGAGAGATGTTTCAAATAATTGTATTGGTATAAAGTGTAAGGTGGTGTAAAATAATGATATAAGACCTTTAATGACAATCATGCAGATAAGGTTTTGGTTGTAAGCATTAGGTTATGAACATCGGGGTGTTTTATAACCAAGACACACACACATTATGCAATGCACTAGAAGTCTATCTATTACAATCGCACACTCAAATAAGGAAAATGTAAAATGCACATCGACAGATTGTTTGCCATAGCAATGTCAAGAAATGATTGATTTTTTGTTGTACCGAGCACAACAAACATTTTTAGAGCGATGGATTCTATAAAAAAAAATAACAAATATATTGAGTTTTTCAATCGCAATTTAAAAAACCCAGTATTGGATAAAACCTTGATTTAATGTTACACAGCGTTATAACGCAGGCTGCACAATGGAAGACGTGGATTATAATGCAATACATGTTTGATTGACTTGATTTATGTTAATATCATTCAATGTGCAAAGGACATTGCTTTGCTCCAATCATGGTCCTGAACCAATGGTGGAAGTTCAACATGCCTGTGCTTGGGACCAGTCTTTTTAAAGAATATCCACCATGAATTTCCCACCAAGTGATCCAAGTGGTGCAAACTATATAGACCTAGGAGGGATGATGATGGTTGTGAATGAATCATCATCATCATTATACAGCAGAGGCGTTGGTGATGACTATGATCATGATGATGATGGATTTATGATTGATTCGTTATTACTGATTGATGATGGTGAGGATGACGCATAGTATCTAAATGTATAGATGCATATGATGGTGGTGATGGCATTTATGATTGATGAACGATGAATGGATGATTCATGGTGAATAAAGTAAAAGACGAGTGTTGGATGATGCAATATTATTACTGATGATGACCACTGTGGTCAAACGTATAAAAAAACATAAATAACAATAAAAAATAGTGTTTTTTTTTATAACATTGCTTTAACAATGTAATTGGTGACCTTTTTGGCAATGGGCCTACTTCACAGCACAATCATAGCGTTTTGATAGCGGTTGATAGATTATTGAGTAAAAATTAGTGATGGTGGTGGTATTCACGAATGATGATGTTAATGAAGATGATGATAATTATGGTCTCAATAGTGGCAGACGTCATGTATTTGACTTAACATTGCAACACCATGAATAAGCAAGGGATGTTATTATCTTTGAAGCTAGTTAACTAAATACATCCTCAAACATTTCTATTTTCCAAAGGTCTAAGGTAAACCAATCAATTGAATTGTTCTTTAACCTCCTGACATTCATTCTAATTCCAGAAAGACCACATTTGTCAATATTAGGTCATTTCTGAACAGGCAGAAGCATGCACACACATAAAGGCAAACATAGCCTCACAGTCCTTAGGGATAGGTGCTGTTATTGACCACCTGTTCAGGTCAGCACAGCCAGGGACAATTTTTGGCTGTTTTTGTCTCCTCAGTCCTGATGAAATATACTCCAAGAATACTTTTTGGAATTTTGGTGGGAGCCATATTTTTGCCGCTATGCCCACTGGCCCATCCACAATTTCGGATGTAGCGGGACTCGGATTTGGGTGGCATAGTGGCGAGATGTTAACTACCTTGCCTGGTATACAGGAGGCTTTGGGTTCAATCCCAACCCTGATGCCTGCTGTATATTTCTAGTTTGCATGTTCTCCCCGTGGTCGTATGGATTTTTCTCCAGGTTCTCCGGTTTTTCCCTCCACATTTAGGATCATGCATTTTATAGTATTTGGCTGCTATAATGTCCACTTATAAGCCACTTCGTTGACCTATCATTTGTGGCCAGGTCACTTCTAAAACAAATTTCTACATAGCTCAGTGGGCCTTACCTGGTCACATTTAATAAAATTAGTGATAGTAAATAGTATTTGACAAGAAAAACTGTGATGTGAACAGGGATTTGCTGATTATAGACCCTGCCCACTATATGTCATACGAAGAAAAAAATCATCATTCAACAACACTGCCTTCAAATAAAAAAAAATCTATATTATATGCACGTAGATAATTGTTTATATATTTTAGAGGTTACTTAGTATATATTTTTTATTTAAAGGTCGTGTTATTTGTGAATGAGCAGCACATTATAAAATTTTTTACTGATTTAATAAATGACTTTGGCTCTGCCCCATCCCACCCCTTTTACCTGCCGATAGTCAGGCAGGTGCAGCATTGTGGAATAGTCAACATGTGCATTGGTGAATAGTCAACATGTGCATTGGTTGATGACATTTTGCCAACTAAAATATTGATGAAGATATATTGCTCTAACTTGGTCCATATGAGACTATATTTGTCAAAACCAAAAGAATTGATTAATATTGCATCTCATCAAAATAATACCCAAAGTCGTTTCATCTCATCCTTCACAAGTGTCAACGTTTCACTTGCATACCCTATTAGACCCTGCAATAAACCTCGCAATATCTTCCTTGCTCACTTTTCTGTACTACTCACTACTATTTCCATCACCCTTTGAAGAGCCTCATGGCATATTATGTAGTAGGACGTATATACATTATTATTCATTTGCGAGGTATTCAAGGAATAACTTTCCAAATCACTAATCTCTTTATTGGCTTACATAAAATACATTTTCAGAATGTTACACAATATCGTATTCTTAACAGAATTCATAAAAATTGATTTGCATTTCTACAAACATGTCATAAATGTTGTACACTGGACTTGCATTCTCGAGATCACTTTATTCGATCACTCACATGGTAGTTGAACGAATAGGCAAAGTTTGTGAAATCCCTGCGGTCTCTGCCCACTCAGAAGTATAAATGGGTGCTGCACAATTGAATAGCAGGTTGCATATGGTGGAGTAAAAGTGTGGGTACACCCCCACCCCTTCCAAAATATTTGACTATCATGGAAGAGTAGGCCAACATACCCTACAGTGAGGCCTCTTTAGAGCTTCTTCGAGTGAAGATCCTTCTCACCAGCAGCGAGTGAAAATAATTGCAGTGCTGCACATTTACCATGATTCTATGCCTCGTATTTTACCATTAGGGCTGAAATATGCACAATGTGTGGGATAACAAAACCACCTACAGTCGTTGTGAATATGGATATAAAAGCAAGTCAAATATTCTACATAGACCAGATTATAGATATGGTGCAGCTATCTTAAGTAGTTTATGCTACTTTGCTTTCTCAGGCTAAGGCACGGGGCATGGCAGTTCTTTGGCATAAAACACCGCTGGAGATTCCCACAGGCTGTGGATGAATTTATACTTTTTTAAAGTTCATATTAAATGTTATTTATCCTGGTTGACAGAATGGCAAGCTCTAAACTGCGAGATCATTGCAAGTAGAGTAAAGCTGCACCACCTGGCTGGGACGTTAACAATAGTGGTGTGCATAATTAAATATTGGTCCTCACATAGGAATGTGGAATTTACATATTTCCATGAGTCTAAAACGAGTCGGCGTTGAAAGTTGATCAACATCAGCACTTGTGAGCTAACTACCCATTCACGTGCCATATCGAGTTTAATAGGTGCTCGCTAACAGGACTTTCCCAATCAAATTGTATGGCTGAAAGTGCAATCTTTGCCTAAGTTTGTATTGTGGAAAGATCACGTATGTATGGTCATTTTAAAAGGGACAGAGCTACGTTTTTCCCACCCTCTGTTAAACATCTGTTTTACGGTTGAACGGTTCCATGTTTTATTATTATATATTTTTTAAGGAGATCTCCCTGAGTGTGATAATTATCTTCGATGGTCACCTTTTACTATACAAGTAAAAAAAATGGTGAATAAGCAAATAGACTACAGTACGAATAATGATAGACTCAGATACATAATTTGGTGTTGTGAAAGTTCATTTGTATGCACCACTGCTCTGTGCTGAAAATATAAATACTGCAAACAACAAGTTTGAGTCAGACAATCTATTTCAATGTTGCACATTTAAATACAAATTACTCGATAACGATCAAACTTTTGCATTTAATGGTTTGTTACGCTTTCTTCCCTGATGCGCGTTTAAAACTTTTTGGGCATATGCAGAGTTATTGCTTCAAACTAGGGCAAATGTTCTCCTTGTATTTGAACTAACTTTAAAAAATGTTTGTTCTAGGTTAAAATAAGATGTCAGAGGGAAGTGATCGGGCTTAAAATGCTACTGGACAGACAGCTTGTCAGAAACCTACTTGCTTTGCTGTTATCTACATGCATTACAATGTTTATGACGAGGGGGGATCTCAGATTAGCTCCATCTGCGTGTAAATCTTCACCCGCACTGAATGAAAGAGCTTAAAGGAGAGTATCTGGCAATGAAATTTGAGAGTTTAATTATGATTACCAATCAAGTGTTTTAATCGTTGAAACAATGGCGAACGGTACGGGAGTGCAGAGAACCGAGCACTTGACTCGCATTGAGGTCGTGGGGTAAGATCTTGGTCAGGTTACCTCAGTCTATCACCTCCACTTGTTTGAAAAGAAATACAGGTACCATTTTGGGAGAGGTCAACAGTGGTAATCTGATGGATAGACTGGCCCCACAATGACATTGTGGGATTTCCAGCACTGGCTCAGGATTCCAATGGAAACGAGTGAGTAATTTTAGCATGAGATAATTCAACTTTTTGTGGGTTAACTTTATAATTCTCTCTGACATCAATTATGCCTTCGCATTCTTACCCCAGATTTAATTACATCTGAATATCCTAGGGTTTTTTGTGGACTAATTAAAAAGCCAAAAACTATAATTCTTGAGGATATGCATGTAATCCAATGGAAATTAGCACATTAGTTTTCTTCGTTAAATTATTTTCCGGCTTAATGCATAATCTATACGATAAACACACGTCTGCACTGTTGCATATGAAGTAATTCATACTCTTTGGTTCTTTCGGTAAAGTCACGTAGGTATAAAATATAATCAATCACTCGCGGCATCTCTTGAGAAAGGTTATCGACTCGATCAGGTGAGCCTTCTTGTCTCGCAGTCTGTTAAAAAACAGATGTGTGGAAACCCTCCCCGTAGAGGCGGATAAATCTTGATTTGAAGCTTTCATGACTGTGGGAATCCATACTATTTGGTTCTTTCGGTAAAGCACGTAGGTATAAAATAAAATAAATGATTGCAGTCACGAAAGCTTCAAATCAATTCAAACTTTTGTATTTTCTCACAAGGTCAAAAAGCCTTGTGATGAGAGCTACAATAATGTGGGTGATTTCGTGATCAATCACTTGTAGGGAAGCAATTATTCATTGAAAAGTATATTTACATAAAGTTTAACACAATACGACCGGATCTCGATACAAATAAATTCCTATCAGCTAAGCAGAGATGCCAATTCCTAGACTCTCCGGGTCAAACGTGGACAGGTGGCCACCCTGTGGGTGGAAACGCTTTTGCTGCATGAACCAAGTGCAATTGCACACTGATGAGCACACACTGCAAGTGGCGAACGTTGTAACCCATGGAGCACATGTGTAATGACTCCGACGACAAGAAATAAGAACAACCACTTTTATAGAGTCGACACCATGAGGGCCCCTATTATAGAACAACGCGAATCGAAGTTGATGGGCTGTGGCATCTGCTTCACGCCGCGACTGGGATTGCTCAGCAGTTTTTGTCGATTGATGTAACATTGTTGAGATTGACAATGTGCAGCACGAATTCTCTCGAGCGTCTCCTGACTTTGCTTGGCCAACCATCTTTGCTTTCGCTCGTTAGCCTTTCGACGCTGTTTTGCGAGGGGATCTTCGTCCTCATCCATAATTTGTTACTGGAAGTGAAAAAATTATTTAAGGAACATTATGAAGGCAGATAGAGAGAAGAGTGGGCCACCTCTCCTTGGCCTCTCCTCGCTCTTCTCTCTTTCTCTCTCGCAAGTGTTCATCATATGCATCATACAAAGATAGATAAAGTAGTGCGCTTACCAATGCAATCAAACGTCTGTCCCTGCGACTTGTTGATTGTGATAGCATATGCGGGGAGAATGGGAAATTGTCGTGGTCGCAAAACAAATGGCAAAGTCGTGTCGATGGGTGCCAAGTCGAATCTGGGAATAGATTATGTGAATCAAGACCGAATCGCCTCGTTCTCTCTCTCAAGCGTTCATCATGTTCAGCTTAGACGAATAAAGGTGTGCGCTTACCAACGTTATCGAACGTCTGTTCCTGCGACTTGTTGATTGTGATCGCGTATGCGGGGAGAATGGGAAATTGTCGCCAAACAAATGGCAAAGTCGCGTCGGTGGGGCCAAGTCGAATCTGGGAATCGATTCTGGGAATCAACACAGAATCGCCTCGTTCTGCAGATCGATTCCAACGTAATCGAAACGTCTGTCCATGCGGCTCCGTCGTTCAAACTAACGCACCCCCGGCATGAAAACGACGGGAAGTGCAGCGTTCATCACAGACAAAGCGCGGCGTTTATATGTATAGATAGATTACACAATAAGGGACTCGAGGCTTACTCTTTGGTTCTTTCGGTGAAGTCACGTAGAAATACAATAAAATAAAGAATAGAATACGACGTTTCGAATGCAACACAAACAACCGTCATCAGGTGTGAATGCAAGCTCGGAGAGAGACACATATACAAAGAGAGAGACAAACACAGACACGGAGAGCAGTGGAGACGGTGGCGCACCAATACGTGGAGTGCAAGAGCCTGGACATGTTGTTCAAGGTCCTGAGAAACATCCTCCTAAGGTTCAGCCTCCACTTCTCCCCGACGGTCCTCATCTTTGGATACCCGAAGGGCGACGGACCCCAACATCTTCAGGGGCTGGTCAACGTGCTCGTCGGCTATGCCAAGCTCGCCATATACAGGGCGAGGAAGGTGGCCCTGGAGTGGAAACGTCCGGCCAGCAGCCTGGGCATCTTCCGCGCTCTGGTCGGAGCCAGGGTGTGTGGGCTGGAGTTCCGCCATGCGCGGCTGACCCACGCCGTGCCGGCCTTCAAGGAGCAGTGGGCGATGGAGGAGGCCGTGTGCTCGGTGGCAGATGATGGAGAGCTCTGCATGCAGATATGAGCTACCCGTCGGAGGCCGATGGACTGCGAGAAGGACTGCGTGCAGATGCAGCACTTGCAGCAAAATAATAATATATTTGAAAAAAAAGAGAGAACGAGAGAGAGCGAGAGGGGGTAGAGAGAGAGGGGGGACAGAGAGGGGGGGCTACATAAAGTAAAGATAAAAAAAACGAAATGATGAACGAAGCAAAGTGCTGACTACACCGAGCATCTTCTTGTTTCCTCTGATCGTAAAAAAAGAGAGACACATACACAGAGAGAGACACAGAGAGAGAGAGACACACACATAGAGGAGAGGCACATACACAGAGAGAGAGAGACACAGAGAGAGACAAACACAGAGAGAAACACGCAGAGAGAGACACACAGAGACAGAGAAACAACGCCTCTGTGGCAGGGTATTATATATAGAGAGGGGGGGCGGGTGTGTCTGTCTCTCTCTGCGTGTGTGTCTCTCTATGTGTCTCTCCTCTATGTGTGTCTCTGTGTGTGTCTCCCTCTGTGTGTTTGTCTCTCTCTCTGTGTCTCTCTGTATATGTCTCTCTCTGTGTCTGTGTGTGTGTCTCTCTCTGTAGATGTGTCTCTCTCCGAGCTTCATTCACACCTGATGACGGTTGCTTGTGTTGCAATCGAAACGTCGTATTCTATTCTTTATTTTATTTCAACGTGACTTTATCGAAAGAACCAAAGAGTAATTCCTGCAGTCACAAAAGCTTCAAATCAAGTTTGACCCTAGGCTTCTTTGGTGTCTTCCAGCTTGTATCTTCATCTGAACGTCCCCACTCCTCGTGCTCTCCCCTTATATATCCCTCAGCCCCCTTTCTCGAATGTTCCCTCACCCTATTTCCCTTAGCCAATCCCTGTCCTTTCACTCTAATGGATCCAATCCGTCGTTTCTGGGTTCCACTTTGTTTCCCGCCTATGCTCATTCAAAACTTTTCCTACACTCACTTCAAAAGCCTGCCTGCTAAACCAATCCCTTGTGGAGGCCCGTTTCCTCCAGTCAGAGACCGCGGTTTATTTTTGAATATCCGTTAGGCCTGCACATTGACTTGGGGTCATTATCGGTCATTATACATGTGTAGTGACATTGAATGAGTCACTGTAGCACGTGCCGCTGGGAGATTGGTAGACAATGGAATTAGGGGTAGCAGCCCTTCTACCAGTTGGACCTGTGGGCAAGGCACGGAGCCCTCTGGGGATCCGAGGACGGAGCCTGGCCACGCTGGGCAGTATGAAAGGCGAGCTCCGACTCGCAGTCGGGGCTGCTGCGATCTGGACTGAAAATCGTCATGCCGTTGTTGTTATCTTCGCCGTCTTCAAGCTGTGGGTCTGGCCGCGTGTTGGCTGTCCCGACTCGGTATGTAGTTATCCCCTAAGGCTGTGAATAAAAGAGAGAGAGAATACCTCCTACTAGTGTCTGTGAATTAGTAGACTACACATGCAACGTATGTGTGCCTTCACGTGGCTGAAAAATGAGCAAACTCATTACTCGTGCAGAGCTCCTGTACAGGTTCACGTGATTTGGATGCTGTGCATAAACATCTGAAGAATAACTATTCTGCACAGACGTCCTTGATACTTAGGTGCAAAATTTATTCCATTCATTGGATGGTTTTATATTTGGACTTCTGTACAACGTCCGCATTTGCATAGACTTGTATTGAATGTGTAGGCCTAACACACCATTATATAAAAGATACGGCCCAGTATTTGCTCATGCCACTGCTGGTGGAATGGCTTCCACTTGAGGGAGCTGTAGAGAGGGCTTCCCTAGATGGTGTTTTGTCCTCTTTCATGGAAGATGTGGGATTACTGCGCCAGGAGATAAAGCCGGTGATCACACGATGCCAAGTCCTATGTGTTAACCATTACGGAACGGGAGGATCAACTCCTTGAAGGGCAAGGTAAATGTATGTTGGGTATGGTTAATAACATCTTTCCAATGATTACTCAGTTTGCTGGGTACAAACTGGGTACAAACTGAGTAATCATTGGAAAGATGTTATTAACCATGCACAAAAGAATTAACTACACATATTTGGACCATCTTATTTGACAGGCACTATTCTTCAGTTACCGTACAGTTGATTCTTTTTTCACACACTCGTTTCCTGCTTTAAGTTTTACCACACATATTTGGCAAATCTAAAATTAATCCCAGCAACGTAGCAAAGGGCTGTTTCATCTACATAACAAAGGCTCAGTCCCATTTACAGCAGCCGCACCTTTACAGCAGCCGCACCTTAACTCTTGGAACCTCCCAGTTCAACCAGTCTACACGACAAAAGCTCATTCCTAGCAGCGGCTTCAGCTGCACCAACCTCACAATAATAATAATACAAAACTCCGATCCAGGTGCCTGCCTTGGCTCCTCCCACATTCAACCAGTAAATATACAAGGACGGTTTTCTTGGAATTTCTCTTACTTGATACAGCGAGCGTGCTGTGACGGTTCCACCTGAAGAGGGAAGCTTGTGTTGCCTCTGAAACGTCGTGATTTTTATTTTATTTTTTATTTAACTTTTATTAAATTTACATTTTTTTACCTACGTGACTTTACCAGAAAAAAACCTAAGAATATGAATCCTTGCAGTCACAAAAGCTTCAAATCTAGAATTAGTGAGTATTGTCACGTATGCTGCCAACCCTGTGACAAAGGGCAGCTGTTAAGTGCGCATGTGTTTGCAAACATTGGCAGTCTCGAGCACAGCTTTTCTTAAATTCCAGTCTGCAGCTCTATAATTTTGCTTAATGGTCCACACCTGACAAGCTTCTGTCTTCAAATGTAAATTATAATACCCATCTCTGGTGTGTATACCAAAAATAACTTGACACATTCGTCAATAACAAAGCACTGCGGATTTAAAAGCAAAATATAAATATATATAAAATCGACAACATTTCGGATAATGGCCCTGCTTCAGAATCAGAGTCTTTCTTGAGACTGGAGGAGGAATCCGATGAGCTATGAAGCTCTCTTTCACAGATGTCCAGTATGGGCTTGGCCTTCATAGCACATATGTAGTGGTGATAACTACTCGCTGTTCGCAAGCTGTGAGAGAGCGGAGCGTAAACAGGGTTTTCCCACTCGTTCGAACGGTCAGGGTCAAATAGGGTAAGGTGGGATCCAAACACCAGATTGGAAAGGACCAATCGGCAGGTTCCACAAGGTGGCCGGGGATTGGACAACCCAGCCACGAAACAGAGCACTGAGAAGCTTTGGGCCAGTTTTGCTACACGAAGTCCCAAGTCGGCCAAAGACATCTAGGACCCTGGACCAAGCCCTCCAGCCCTTATCAGGGCTAGGGCTCAGTGTAACCAGTGGTCGGGGAGAGATTAGGCCCTAGATAGCTAGGACCCTGGCTCCCAGCCTTCCCGCCCCTGTGAGGGCGAAGGTCCTGAGCGACCAGAGGTCGGGGACCCGCCAGGCCAGCGGTGGGTCAGTGTGCCTCCCCTAAGTCCAGCCAGAGGATGCTAGGATAGCAGGGAGATTAGATAGCCTGCAAGGTCCGGAGGCTGTACCTCCTCAGGGTAACAGGTGAGTGGACCGTATACCCCTTTGTGTGATAGGGACTGTGTATTAAGACAATAAACAGTGTCTGCCATAAAGAAGTTTAGAAGTCCTTTACAACACTACACATACATAGATAGGCCAGAGAGACATAGCTGATAAGGGTCGGAAGCTGCACTTAACAATACCAGGTCTGTATGTTTACTGCTATTACCTGTGCAGTAATAGTCTGGCATCCGTATGTGTGGACTGAGATGGCGATTTTAGTCCCAAGACTGCAGGTGATTTGCACTCAACCTGCGCTCACTGATTCACCACAAGCACCCGCTCTCATCATCGATCTGCCATCTCGTCCAATACGACTACCCTTGTGGTTGTTGCTCGGAGGAGCTTGCATATCTTTATTAAAAGTCGCAGTTTCTGTCAGTTCTATAATCTTAATACAGCACCGAAGACAATGCATATACATGTGTAGTGTCGTCTGTGCGTGTGGGTGGCATGCATCGCACACAGTCAGCTGGAGAGGAGGTGGTCGCAGGAGGCACCGATCTCCCCTTTTATTGTTGTTGCCAAGCTCAAGCCACCAATCGGGCCCCCTCTCTCTCTCACACACGACCATGCTGCCGCACGACCAATCCCAGACACGACCCTGTCCGCGTTGCACCGATGGCGTCGACCGGGACAGCCAACTCCTGTTCGGCCGCGCAATGATCGGACGAAGGTGCCAGTGATGAGGGCGGCGACGACGACAGCGACGACGACGGCGATGGCGAGACGAGTCCAATCCCAGAACTGCCAGCCCGGAGCGCTCGCTCTTCGCTGCTTTTATTCCCCTCGGCGCAGCTTGGTTCCATCATAGCCGTGCCTCCCTTCTCGAACCCTCCAGAGGGTTCCAGGGGCTTCCACACGAGGTCTACCGTGACCCTTGCCCAGTTCCTCCGCTGGCACACCTGCCACTCAGTGGCGTGTGTGCTAAGTGCCCACCTGCAGTTGCAGCTGCTGTCCAACAGTCAGCGCGATGTCACTACACATGTAATTCTCCAATTTTCTAGCATTGTGATACATTTTTCCCTTAATAAATGCTCTTTTTTTGTACCGTTAAAGGTGCCAACTCTAATTATAATAAGTGGTTCAGTTTCTGGGAAAAAACAGACCTCTCAATTATAAAATAAAAAGTTCAAATTATTTAATTATCATCCTTCTAGGATCGATCAAATGAGCACCACTTTGAGACAGTGTTATTCTGGATGGACTGGTCCTGTCAAACAAATGTGGAATTTGCATTCCTGGCCAAGGATTGGGAATGGATATGAACAATATCTGAGACTCGTTTGGGCAACCATTAAAATGTGTAGTGGATTCAACTGAGTCGCAGACGTACTTCTTGGAGGCAACACACATTTATTAACACTAACACATAACACAAAGGGGTTACTGCCCCTTTACCAGATAATATATGGTGGTGGACCACTAGTCTAACTACGATAGTTACTGGGAGTAGCTACAATGGACAGGACCCTAGGTGGGGTCCTCGTCCACGTGTTGGTGACTTCTTCTTGGACGTAGAACGTAGATCGTAGATCTTCAGGTGACGACAGCAACGCTGAACCGCGGTTCCTATGCGGACCCGGTTTATATGATGCTGGGTCGTGGCTGGCCCCGCCCTTGGCCACGATCACCTTCGAGAAACCTCTTTGTCGTTTCTCGACCCTTCCCATAGGATCTCGCCCTGACACGTGACTTCCCCCTAGCCCCCACCTGGGGCCCCTGTGTAGATCTTACTTGTCACATGCCTTGCAGGGTCAACCAGAGTGCCATGGCCTAGGGTAACGTCATCCCATGGCTGACGCTCTCACACTCCCTCCTATAGGAGTGAGCACTGCACGCCACGCGTGGTGGCACTGAGCGCTATTCCAGCCCTCACCGAGCCCCCTCTAGGGCTGGTACTACATCCAGCTACGGGGTGCCCGCGATGACAATGCATCACACGCTGTGCCTCGCTTGAGCAGGCACCAGACAGTGACATCTGCGATGTCACCACATCAGCATTAATTTTAAATGCCTTTAACTTCCTGGTTGCTTTGAAATGGCATTTAGATTGGAAACTAATCTGAATAACAGTGTTCACGATCCACGATGAGACCTGTTGCAGGAACCCAATGCACATCATGAAATTACATTATGCCTACTGCAGCATTCGGGATAAAAAAAAATGCCTCCCGGTGCATGCGGCCAATGACACTATCACACAAAACCATCTGTGAGAGAGCTTTGGCATTAAATGCATGTTTCCGTTCTCAGAGCATTATTCGTGCAATTCTGTGTGAATGTTAGCAGCTCGGTCACACATTCAAACGCAGGCCAATTACAGCGATGGAAAGGCCACAAACAGGATTCATTATCAGTGACAAAGGCAACATGTAGCCTCTATGGGATAAAGGGCATGACTCATTAATAAAAGGCCATTCAACAATCTACATCTGGACAAACGGTAAGCTAATGATGACATTTTTTAATCTGCGGTGGATACAAACATTTAAAAAAAATGACAAATGTATAGTAATGACACAAATACTGTATTAAGCTCCAGCTATTGCATTAAGAGGTTGAGGTTAAATCCTGAAAATAGTTTTACATTTTTTGCATTGTATGCTTCCAAGCCGTAACTTTATGAAGGTTATCTTTACAACTTTGAATGAAACGATTTCGGATTTTGAACTTATGCTCTCTATATATATACGCAGCTGAGTCGTGCTGTGGATGATCACTCTGACAACAAATCAGGAGGTTGTGAGTTCCAATCAATGGTGAGAGTAAATACAAGCCATCATCCCTCTGTGGTAAAAAAAAAGTGCCACTTTCTGGGAAATCAGTACTTTTCTAAGTTAAAAATTGGCCCTTGCCATTTAGAGTTTAACCCAGACAGTCTGGGAATTTGCATCTGTTTTCAGGTTGCAGTAATTGATTTGTACCGAGATTTAGTGGTATTGTGTTGAACTGTAATCTAGACCAACTGAGAAATGTGTCCGGGTTTTGTTAGTGGAATAGGTGGCAGCCCTATTATTATTATTACTACTATTATATATGTTTACCACCTTGCCCGGTATACAGGTCGTGGGTTCGATCCAAACCCTTATGCCTGTATATTTGGAGTTTGCATGTTCTCTCCGTGATCGCGTGGATTTATCTCCGGGACCTCCGGGTTTTCCCTCCACATTTAGAATCAACATGCGTTTGGAGTATTTGGCTGCTATAAATGTTCATGTGATAAGCCGCATCTTTGAGCTCAAATATGTGGCCAGGTCGCTTCTAAAAAAGAGCTATATAGCTCAGGGGTCTCACCTGGGAAAATAAAAATAGTTTAGTTTAAAATGGTTTTAGTTTACTAAATAACAGTAAGGGAGCAAATGTTGCAATGTATGAACCCAATTGAATAAATTGCAAGTAATGTTTTCAGCTATAATAGGTTTTTTGGATTAGATCGCGTAAATATATAAATGTGTCGTTAAAACCCGCCACCACCCGACACAGCCAACTAGTAAGGGTTGTCACGTAAACAGAACGTGCCAATTCGTCACTAATACAGCACACCAGTGTGTTGGAGAGCCAAACCACAACATTTACAATCTGAGTACGAATTTTCGCCAGTAATTACAACTAGCTCCATCAGGCGACAGACAGATTTGTGGATAAGTCTGTTTCGTTCCTTAAATAGAGGCTTAGATGTGGTGACCACGCTTCTGCGCTCTTGCGCAAAGTAGCTGGGGGGGGGATTACTGAGTCAACGTACATTATGCATGTGCATTATGCGAGCCCTTTGATATTGTCCTTCCTATCTATTGTGTGTATTAAAATAGACGTACCAACGGTAATCCCCATTAAAGTATGCTGCCTAGCATTGGGATATTTGACCAATTCCAGATACACTTTATGTTTTTTAGCTTTTGGAGGAAAACTGGAAAGCCCCAGAGAAAGCTCATGCAGAGCAGTGGAAGAACATAATTACGACTCCACATTTGAGATGTACCATCATCTCAAGGAATTATCCAGGTGATTTATTTTAACAACACAAAAGCGCCCCCAAAGTGTGGAAATGCATCTCTCATCAGTATGCAATATATATAAGAGCAGCTGAGATACGTACAAGCAGCTCCCGGTGTCAGGAGGGACACAATGTGTTGGGGGTGATAAGCAACGCCCGCAGTTCATTGATATGGCTGCGGAGCTGTATTACAAACGTGGAGCAAGTCTGAGACACCCACTAGCAAGGCAATGAATAGGTGGCAATTGGAGGCAGTACAGGAACTAGGCTTCCAAACTTTCTGTGCCATGTTTTTGGATGTGATTCGTATGGATTTTGCGGAAATTTTTGAAATTCCTGCGTTATCCATTTTTGGCCCAGTTCACCGGATGAAATTGGTGCAGCAAATCAGTAGCCGGGGGCTGATGGGAATTGCGGCCCCTACACTTACTGATGTCAGCATGTTCGCCCTGAAAGCGGATTGACCAAACACAGGAGCACACACACACACATTATCATAATGTGTTTGTGAGTGTCAATCTGTTCGCCACCAAGACAACTTGGCGCTACTGAAAAACAATGATGACGATGGTAGATAAATTAATTAATGTGATTACGATAAATGTAGATAATTGATCACGGCAATGACGGTGGTTCTATTGACGATACATTTATGAGGGGTAATGATAAATAGTGACGATGCTGTTTAATGCCACATCTACTGATGATCCACCAACCCCTTTTCACTAACCGCTATCCCATAGTGATCCATCAACCCTTGCGTCTCAAGCACGTATCACGCCAAGCACCCAAGGAATGCTGAGAGTCGCCATCGGCGAGGCACGCAACATGCACCACTGATGTGTGCCCGTGACCATGCAGTGAATATAATTACCAAACGCTCGTTCCCCGACTTCATAACGAAATGCGCACTCGACTGCCCAAACAAACTCCACGAATGCACTCACAGCCCAATGGCATTCGATTGACTAAGGGTTGTACATTAATTATTATGTTTATTACCAAAGGTCAAAAACAGTGACATAGACTATTAAGACAGCACACCTGTGATAAAGGCTGCCAACACAGCACCTCGTGGTTAGCTACATTTGGTGCAAAATAACTTTGACATATATACAATAGCAATACTGTGCCTAGATTGCTCGTTAAAACACCGAAAGCCTGCTTACTTATCTTTATAAAAAATATATATCGTGATGTATCGCCCTTTGTCATTCCATTGCTGCATGGTGATCACAACACGTTGGTCACGTGGGTTGGTTAACCAAACCTTTCCATGCTGCTCAGTGTGGGTTGGTGAAGGAGTAACCAGCACCGGTTGAGATATCATTTGGCAATGGCCAACATTCGCCATGGCTGGGAATTCAACTCGATTTCCTCGCACAGTGCTGCCCCCATTCGCTCCAGCAAGCCACTAAACACCCCGTGATATGTAAATAGCCGAATTCTTGTACTGTATGTGCGTGTATGTGTGTTGCTGTCTATATGATGTGTACATGTCGAAGTAATCTGCAAGTAACAATCAACCGAGTACCCGGTGCAATGTGTAAACCATCACCACTAGGGAGACAAAGGCGGCCAGGCATGGTGCTGGCCACCAACTCTCGAGTGTGCCGTATCGGCCTTTATCGGTGCTCGTGAACAGCAATTGCCCCGAGAGTGTGATGAGGCTAGAGGGGGGATCTTTGGCTTTGCACTGAGTGTCGTGGTTTGTGCACTGTGCTAAGACAGAGCAGCAAACATCTGTGGGCTGAAGTCGCGGAACGCTGCCGCTAAACATGCACCTGCAATTGTGCTGCATGGGCTGCTGTTTCCCCGATTGAAGACGTTCTGCAGAATGATGAAAAGTTCCCTATGCAGTCGATGCTAAATGTTTATCCCATAATTGGCCCCTGTTCAAACCCTCCGCCACCTTTGGCCATTCTGCAACTGTGGATGTTTCAAGCAAGATTACGACACGTGTGAAAAGCAAACAACCATTGTGCATATGCAAAAAAAATAACTATTTTATGAAGAAGTGTATTGTGCTCCTCTTATCTTAGATCACCATCAAAATAAATTTGAGCAAATGTGACTGACTTACAACAGTTGTGATGCAATGACATTATAATTCGGACTCATCAGCACAGTATCGTCACCAATGCTATCGCCGCAAATTTTTGCCTCGAGGATCCATATATATGGAGTCCTGACATCCATATTATGGGGCCCATTAGCTTTATAATTGCGTGGTGTGTTTGTGCGAAATTGGTGCGCATGAACTACAAAATACATGTTTCCTATTTTGTACAAAAATGACAGTCATTCTGCTGAAAAGTGGCAACATGATGGCAAAATAGCTACATGAATCAGGCCCTGTGTGTTATGGGTTTTTTTGGGAGTAAGTTTTCTCTGGTCTGCCCAATTTCTTCCCATGAAATGAAAGATACAATAGGGATATAACCAAACATCCCACAATTACCAAGCTAAAGAAATAAGGACATCATTAGTATTATTTTAAATTGTGATATATCTGACAGCTAAAGCTGGATTTTAACAAATCTGAGAAGTCAGAATTTGATATTCTTTAGGGACCGCGATTGAAATTCTGCAGATTTCCCATGACTTACAGATAACCCAGTCTTAATGCCTGCCTCCAGCATGCATCAGAAAACGATAGAGACTTAAGCTTATGCAAATGCAATAAATACGTTTACATCCACACTCCATGGTCTGTATACAAACCAGCTTGCCATTTCTGTTGTCATATTTAAAATTTTATTTTTTTATATATATGAGATTGCTAAGAGTAACAATTTTACATCAAGTATTTTGCTACAATCATCCCATCACAGGGCAGGACTTTGATAAGGTGGAAAAAGGATAAGCTCTTCCAATTTTAATTTCCCTTACTGCAGGGACTGCCAAGCAATATGACATATCAGAGCCAATATGACATATCAAGACAGTGATGAGGCTGTTCCTGTTGTATGGGGCTGAGTGCTGGGGCACAATAAGGAGGGAGGAACAAGCTATGGCAGTCACAGAGATGATGATGTTGCCGTGGATGTTGGGTTTAACAAGGAAGGACAGGGTGAGAAATTAAGTTGTGAGAGGAAGACTCAAGGTGATAGAAATCACAGAAAAGATGAGAGTGAAAAGGCTAGTGTGGTTCAGTCATGTGGAGAAACAACAGGAAAATGATGTGGGTCAGAAGGTGCAAGTGATGCAAGTGGAAGGAAAGAGATCAAGAGGAATGCAAAAGAAGAGGTGGGGCAATGTGGTGCGATCAGACATGGTGGCCCGAGGATCGGAAAGAGAGATGGCGCAGGACAGGGCAGCGTGGAGAAGGTTGGCAAGGACAGTGGGCCGCTCATGAGTGCGACAAACGCGTGGAAGAAGAAGAATATGACATATCAGAACCAGGTGTCCAGCCCGTAATTATTACCTTCCTTTGTGGTGGCTTAGTATCAATGTGTAGAGGAGAGATATACGCGGTGTGCACTGGTTAGGCAGGTGCAAATGAGGGCGAACATATGTGTGCATTGCAACATGAGGTTTGCACCGACAAACCGCCAGTAATTAAGGGGAGAAGCGGGTGCAATCGAGGTCGAACAGGTGGGTACGCTGTGACCAGAGGTTGGCGTCGGCGAGACGGGAGATGGGGGCGATGATAATGGATTAACAAGGGCACCGGTGCCGACCTGGCGGCGGCTTAAAAGGGAGCACGTGCGGGCTCGGAATGAGGAGGGATATATAAGGGGAGTGTGCGTAAGCGGAGGGAGAGTTGCCCGGGAACCAAGAGTGAAGACATCTCGCTGCTGAAGCCCAAGCCGTTAACGGGACGTCAACCCTCACGCCATTGCCAGGCGGGTGTTGGCTGACCCCCCCGCCCGGGACAGACGGGTGAGCGGGTCTGAGGGAGAGTAGGTGAGGGCAGCGGTGGAGATGCAGTCGCTGAGTGCGAAGTTGCTGTGTGCAGAGTCGCTGAGTGCAGAGTTGCTGTGTGCAAAGCTGCAGAGTTGCTGAGTGCAGGATAAGTGAGGCACAGAATAGATAAGAGCGGGGAGAAGTCAAGTGTATGTGACCATTTTGATAGTTGTAGGAGTGCCTACAACTGGCGCGAGAACAGGTGAAATAGAGAGGACTTGTTACAACGTGTCGGTGTAAGTAAATAAACAAAACACAGCTCATCTTGTTTCTATTACCTTTAAAATATATAATTTCACTTACAAATAAGTGAGACTATATACAAAGCTAAGGCAATGGGAAGTGCTGCACGTTGGTATGCGTTTGTTAAATCGTTCGTTTTCCACTTGACAATTCTAACAGGGTTTTGCCTTGTGGCTATAACATAGCAGGTAGCCTATAGACAAGATACCAGGTATCTGGTATTGATCTATAATGTATATAAATAGTTATATATCCATACGTACAACCAGTAACACAAACGGTTATTGACATACACAATCACATTATTTGGTAAAGCTATACTAAATATTGAGAGAAAAAACATCCAGCTGTGTTCTAAATCATATTTTAAATCGATGTTAATACATGACATCCCTCACCAAAATCTCAATGGCATGTGGCAAAATTGTGTCACAACGCACGGCAGACATTTTATTTCACGCATTGCATTGTTATAGTTGACTTAAATATTGTGACATGACTAGTAGATACATACATGTGTAGTGACATAGAATGGGTCACTACGGCGTGTAGTGCTGGTTACTGACAGAGAGAGGGAATGTGGGCAGATCGTAAAGGGGGGTGCCTCCCCTTTACGATCCTATACTGAACAGCGGGTGAAGTTTGGTCAAATAGCCCCCATAATCAACACGATGCGAGCAGGCCTTCATCAGACAGTCGATTAAATATTCTAAGAGAAAAATAATTTATCAGAAGCCAATCTTTCTATAGCACAGCAATATTGAATTATAAAAAAGTAGTGTTATTCTTATCAACCCAAGACGGTTGTTGGATTGAGTTGACCCAAGACCGGGAATTGAACCGGAAACTTTCCAATTGTGCATTGGGTGTTCTGACAGCGTCGTCCATGCTGGACGGAGACAGGCTTTGTAGTGCTTCTGAATGACTAATACTGTCAAGTACAGGTTATGTGCACATGCACTAACCTCTCTTCTGCTTTTAAATGACTGACAATGGAACACCGAGAAGATAATGACAGGTCTCACAATGCATTTCCCAAAACACAGTGTTTTGCACAAATCCAATTCTGCTCAATAGCACTCATTTTCCAGATTTCAATCATTCAGTTTGAGACATCCAGGGAGATAGGTGCATATGGGATTGAAGGATATTTGACCTAACAGGTGAATCGACCCCATTATATACCAAAGCCGGTGGTCTAGTTGTGTTCTTGTGAATCGGCCAGAAGACAGTGGCAGGTGAGGTCATAATAACAGGAAGAGCATAACTACTTGAAGCACAATGTAAATGAACATTCTAGACATTGATACAATATTATTGGTTCTTTCGGTAAAGTCACGTAGAAGGGAAATAGTAAAATAATACAAATAAAACAATTAAATTCTCACGACGTTTCGATCGCAACACGAGCGGTCTTCATCAGGCGGAGAGAAAAGAGAGGGCAAGCCTCCAAATGCGACTGCTAATAAGGGCTTTCAGAGTGAGCAAAAATGTCGGAGCATTGGGTTTCTGTGTGTCTATGTTGTGTGTGCATTGGGTCTCTGTGTGTCTATGTTGTGTGTGCTCTGACATTGGCTGCCCCACCCATGCTGTTTACGGCGCACAGCTTTGCTCACTCTGAAAGCCCTTAGAAGCAGTTGCATTTGAAGGCTTGCCAACTCTTGACTCTCCGCCTGACGAAGACCGCTTGTGTTGCGATCGAAACGTCGTGGGAATTGAATTGTTTTATTTGTATTATTTCCCTTCTACGTGACTTTACCGAAATAACCAAGAATATGAATCCCTGCGGTCACGAAAGCTTTAAATCGAAATTGATACAATACGCAAGCAAAAACTGATTTCAAATATCTCTTCTTTTACAAAGAAAGATGACAAATCAAAAATGATTAATTTTATGCGTAGGCTTAAACGACCAATGTTATGATTCATAATTACTTTGTTTTGGGTTCATCATGTTGGTATCATGCACCTTTGTTTAACTACAATTGGTAACGAATCAGAATGCAGTTTACTGCAGGTTGTGAGTTGTGGTTCCCGTGCTAAGGAATAACCAACCGAACGTGACGTATAGCTTTTAAACTCTTCATGAAATATTGTTTCAGTTGCGGCATTACAAAGTTTCGTGGGTTCCATTCGTGAACCAGGGGCTTCACTGCGAGCCTGGTTCCCAGATACCCCTCATGATCTGTGTGTACCACACACTTACTAATTCAAGTGTCAGGACTCTTTTACAGCGTTTCACAAAAATAAATGAGCATACACATACAGATATACCACCGCAAAATATTAGAAACAATTATTACGTCGCAATCGACTTGACAAACCCACTCACTCGCTCCATAGCACACAACAAAGACAAAGATGCCCCAGTATAGCCTTAACAGACTGTTCGGCAAAGGGCTGTTGACAAGCACCTATGAGAGCCGGCACACGAAGGGGTGGGTGGCCAACACCACACCTGGCCGCCTTTGTCTCCCCAGTGGCGATGTTCACACATCGTACCAGGTACTCATTTGAGGCTGAGTCGACCTAGGGGAAGCCCAGGACCGGTTATGATAATCGTCACTGGTGTTGGCCGTGAGCGAGAATCGAACTCGACTCACCGGGTTCATAGGGCAGCACGCTAACTGCTACACTACCGCTCCCCACAGCACACAACACACATCACACAAGCCTCGTCACCAAGGTGCACTGTAACTCAGGCCTTGATATCAAACTACTAAAACTCCAACACGTGTGGATGGAGCTCCCCTGGTCCTCAGTATGACCTTCTCACCAATAAATAGAGCAATCACAGCTCCTGGCGTCATCTTCTCACAACTCACAGCGGATAGAGCATTCACCGCCTCTCGCGTGGTCTGTCTGAAAGCAGAAAATAATAACCCTTTCATTTTGTATCACGTCATTCATGCCAACAGCATCCCCATGTGAGGGCCTTGCAGCTATTGATGTCCTTGTTCTTGGCGTGGCGTTTCCCCGCACTCCAGCAATAGAAGACACTGCACCCACATCACTTAGTACATCACACTCAGCTGCAGCAGGTAGATGCAGAGCAACAAGTGCAATTTCACATTCAGGTGGTCAAGCCAGATAACCGCGTCAGCATCAGCGCAGTGTTTCGCCGTGATGTCTCCTTCGTGCTTTGTGTATCGGGCATTTCATCGTTATGTTGTACGCTCTGTTCTGGATGACCATAGTCTCATCAGGATATCCGCATCTGCCATATAGCTCAGCGGTCATCCAGGCCTTAACACAAATGAGCTCTCATTTGTGTCAAGGGTGCTTCTGAAAAAGAGCTATATAGCTCAGTGGACCTTACCTTCTCTATATCCTACTGTGCTTTATTATTTCTCCAAACTCATTGAACGCTTAGTGCACTCCCACCTCTCATCCTAAATCTCTTCCCACTCACTCTATCCCCTCCACCATTCTGGGTTCTGCCCTCTGCATTTCACTGAAATCTCCCTCCGTCACATCCACAACCACCTGGACCAACTCGCGTCACTCCAGTCTATCCTCCGTCCTCATCTCTCTCGATCTGTCTTCTGCCTTCCACACCCTCGACCGCTCCATCCTCCTATCCACTCTCTCCAAACTCGGCATCCATTCCTACCTGACTTCCCATTCATCGACTGTCTCTTTCAACCACTGCTCTTCCTCCACCATCCCTCTTACGGTTGGTATCCCCCAGGGCTCGAAACTTGCTCCCGTTTTGTTCTCCTTACACACATCACCCGTAGAGTCTCATTCTTCCTTCCTTCGATGTCTCCTATCAACTCTTTGCCGATGACACTCATATTTCTTCTCCTTCAAATCATTCACAACTGTTGCTAAAGTTAATTTTACAAAGTGTACTTGCATTCACTAGTCATGTAATAATATACTGATTAATCGATGAATGTAGATTGTTGGTGTTCACAAAAATGCATCACACCATGCATACAATAATTTATGAGAGCATTTTCAATAAATGTGTATATGTTATGCGCTAATGCCTGTTTAGGCGAATGCTACAATTGAAAGAAACAATATGATAGAAAATAAAAACAAGAGCACAAACGGGAGATAACAGATTAAACACACAAAAATGTAATACAAACAAGACGAAACATATGAAATGGTAGTGTATACAATACAGAAAGTACAAATGACACCAGTAGCACAAATGCGAGAGCACACGCGAGACACAGAGAGCATGTAATGCAGGCAATACGAACACGACAGCACAAAGGACAATGACAGTAGCATGCTCTTTAAGGATAATACCCCTATACAAAATTGTAAATACCAAAACAGCGTAAGAAAAACTTTACTTTCTAGACATTTTTTTTGTTGATTTGGACATTAAAGTTTTCACACTATTATTAATGCTTGCACAACATAGCTGACACCACATTGACGCATTCCAAATTGGAGATGGCTTGAAAACAAGCGCGATCCACCTCTGAAATCGGAAGTTTGAGAAATCTAATTTTGTAAAATTAGAAAGTGTAATGCAATGCAACACTGAGAGTCGGTTAACACACAATTAACGCATAGCCTGGTTGATTACGTTCTTCCAAAGATTGCTAAATTATAAGTTACTTGTGAGTTGTGAGGAAATCTTGACTTAAAGCTTTCGTGGCTGCAGGAATTACTCTTTGGTTCTTTCGAATGTAGTTGAATACAAATTGATGTTTAGAGGTACTACACTTACACGTGAAATAATGAGTGGGCATCTATGTGTGCTTGCAATGCGTTATTCTCAATGCCTTCAAATGCTGATAATAGTGTTTCATAGCTCGTACCGTATATGTGTAATACAGCACAGTATGCCTATGGGGCAGGGTGAGATATCACTTGCCACTGATGTTAGTGATGGCTAGAAATTGAACACCCACGCGTATGCGTGTACAGCAGTGAAATGTGTAAAAAAAAATCCTGGAGACTCAAGGTATTTGGCTTAAGGATGCTCTCGGATTGCCCTTGGATGCTGGTGATTATGTATGAAAGATAAGAATAAGTCAATGCTGGTGACGTCTATTTCTTCATTGCACAGTAATAGAACAAACCAGATGTGACCAAAACGCGACTCATTTGCAAGCTCGGCACGATTGAGATGCGGATGATTTGTAACTCTTTCAACATCTAGTCGCTATTATTTTAAACAGGAAACATCTTTGAAAGCAGAAGTGGCCTGGGACACCCTTCCCCAAGTAGCTGACCTCGAGATGAGTAATCCAGGGACGCTGCCGCAGATTTCTAAATTCGAAACCACGCGACGAACTGGCCGCGTAACCACCGCATGTAACAATGTGGCTCTCAGCCATATGAAGATGTTGGTACGTGGCTCATGGGGTCAGGAAGTTTCGCCATCCCTGGGGACCACAGCACTGGAAGGACTAGAAGTTCAGTCCCGCGGTATAGTCCAGCAGAGCTGCTCAGGTAAATGGTCAGAGTTTTTACACTTGACTGAACATCATCTAGATTTATGCTAAGTGATAATATGGCAATTTTGAACCATGGAGAATGCCATCAGATAAGCAAGGGGGGGGGGGTAGATGTGGCAAGTCATGCAAAAGCAATGAGCCTATTATCCAGAATGTTGGCAGCAGGGACTGGTGGATCACGGAGATTTATGGGACTACCACGCCCATTGGACTGTGAGGTGGCCAAGAAGTTGAATTTATCTTTCGATAGCAGGATGCACAGATATAGGGTTCATTAACCTAACCGTGCATCATATGTTCATTAACGCGACTTAAGATGAGAGGCAGCATTCATCCAAATTCAGGACTCTCCAGAAATGTTGTTTTACTTGGGCAGACCCAGTGCAGAATTTAAATGATAAGTAAAGGCAATTAATGCCTACTCTTTGGTTCTTTCGGTAAAGTAAAAGAAACTGCAAGAAAAAACTACTGTGGTTTTCCCACCTGATGACGATTGCTTGTGTTGCGATCGAAACGTCGTGATCTATTATTTTTCTACCGACGTGACTTCACCGGAAGAACCAAAGAGTATGGATTCCTGCAGTCACGAAAGCTTCAAATCAACAATTAATGCCCTTTATTGTCAAGGACAGCCTCACTGCATCTCAAGATGATATTGTAGGAGGGTCGGCATGTGGCAATGCACCAGGCAGCCCGAAAAAAGTCAAATTAACGTGACGAATGAATAATGTAATACACAGAGACTTTTGACATTGTGTATAATCGCTTCAATAACACTTCTAGGGCATGGATTTTGTGGGATGTGGTGAGGGAGTGCTGTCAACCGTTCCACACAAATTAATGGGAAAATTTTGACACCTCCTTGTGAGTGTTAGACACAACACTTTGAGCAGATTTGTATTGCTCTACATTTTTAAATAAGAGGCGCAATGGATGCAGCATGCACATGAAGAAGATGATATCGATGAGAACACAAAAAAGGGACAGGGATGGTGTTCATGGCGGTAGGGTGGGGCAGTGGTAACACTTGTGCCTCACAACAAGGAGGCCATGAGTTTTATTTTTGACTTGTGTGCCTCTGTGTGGAGTTTGTAAGTTCTTCCCGAGTTCTGCATAGGTTGCTCTCCTGATTCTACAGTTTTCTCCCAGAGTTAAACATAAAAGCTTAAAACATAGTGTAACTGGTATGTTTACTAAAATAGTTAAGCAGCCTTTATGGATCACACTGGCATTCCACAAAAGTGCAGGGAGGGAAAACACATGAATCAGGACCAAAGTCTGCTGTGCAGAATGTATTATTTTCAGATGGCAAATTCCATAAATGGGTATTTTGAAAATATTCTTCTTAATTAAAGGACATTTTTATAATATTTAAGTGAATAATGTCATAAAACTGCCGGTATATATTGTCATATGCAAAGTAAAATCTTATCAAACTATTTTCATGCTTAAACGAGCATTAAATATGGCTCATGTTCCTCACGGTCCTCAGCCAATTTAGATAAATTCCACATTTCTATGGCAGAGACCAGTCTGTCCAAAGGCTACCCACTATCGACTTGCCATGCACAGTGCTAGTTATTTTATTGACACTGTAAAAATGGGAATACGAAAATGGATTGGCACTCAACCAGGATCTGCACTCCCAACTCAAACCCTAATGCAAACAAAGCACCCTAATCACAGCACCACCAGTCATTTACAGTGTATAAAAAAATTATTTTAACGTTCCACATGTATTTTCTCATTAAACGTTGGCAGATTTCCAATATGCTATAGTCTGACTTACTGTAAATCAAATTACGACGTGTTTTCTGAATTCATTCGAAATGAAAACTGCAGAACATTCTATTAAGGTGTTCCATATCAGGAGGTGTGCCCATTTATACCATCCTCTGATGAGACACCATGAAAGGCAAAAGATTAATGTGATAATACAGACTTTTTTCCCCAAAAGCCCTTGCCCATATAACCCAGAAAGTTCAACAGTGGAATTCTGTATGAAACCCCTAATACCCTGGCCAATACAATGCCAAGTACTTCAATTGAATACGAACTTCAAAGGTTAGTTTGTTTGTATTTTAATCAACTTGAGTTTAGTCAGGCATCGTGGCACTGTCGTTAGAGCACACAACTCACACATGGAAGGCTGCAATTAAAATCTCAGGCAGGGGGTCTATTAGGTATCATCCTTCAGGGGTCAAAAAAATACCGACATCACATCATGTCAATAGTGGTTATGCTACGTAACTTTAATTACTCCCATCATAAAAATATGAACTCGATAAATGGTCACGTGCCTTAGGAGTCAAATCAATGAGGTCTCACCGTTGAGAAACATCGCTAAAATCTGGGTAGCCACCCACGATCATCCAGGTGCTCATTTTGGCAGTAAGTATAGTGGCTTAATAACTGCACGCAAAAAAATCACGACATTAATTCGATGTTTTTTCTCTTCCACTTAATTTGGTAAATGCCAGCTATGATAAATACAAATACCAGTTTGTCTGTCATACAACAATCACTTCTCGATAGAAGGGCACACGTGAAAGTGCTGCATTCAAGCATAGCTGAGGTCACCTTAAGGAATCTCAGAAGTAATTCCATGATGCATATTTTTATTGCGGCTATTCTTTACACGTAGAATGATACCCTGTTTTGCAAGAGTTGAAATGGGTAATTTATCTCCTAACAAGATGCCGGCAGCACCATTTGATTAAGACAAGACAATGTACTAAAAAAAATTGTAACATTTTCTACACCGGCTCAGAACTGTTAAAAGCACTAAGCAGCATCATAAACTCGATGGAGTACAGAGAACATTTTACTTTGGCCTTAATTGTTGACTAAAGTATGAAAATGCAATCCTGGTCAGGGGTCACATTCTGCCCATTGTTTATCAGAGGTCGATGAAATGAGTCCAACTTGGTGAGATGTTTCTCCTGTGGAGAAATGTGATATTTTCACGATTGGCGTTGGACGTCCAATAGAGCTGAGCACCACCCAATGCAATTTACTCCCCCTTCCCTTTCCCCCCACAAGGTATATAATTAATGCAATGCGTAGAGTGGATTTGTGTAAACCATCATTGCGGCAATGACAGCTCGCTTAAATGTATCTACACACAACCTTAGATTAGCATCCATACCACTGAGCCACACAACACAAGGTACTCATGGCGGCCAAAGATGGCCGCCTCCTCGCTCGCTGTGGATAGCGGCGACCCGGGTGGCGAATGTGTGAGGGAATGAGTGTCTGAGGGAGTGTGGAAGGGAATGAGTGTGTGTGAGAGGTTAGGGGGTTAGTGTGTGAGGGAATGAGTGTGTGAGGGGTTAGGGAGTGACAATGGTCGTGGTGGAGTCCCAGCACTGCGGCCTGGTGCCCCGGGGAGCCTCGGTTAGGCCTGGCTCGGCGGCGGGGCCACTTAGGGCTCGGAGGATAAGGCGTTGGGCGTGCGGTCTCGGCAGCCCTGCAAGAGGCAGCGTCTCTCGCATCTCTCGGCCGAGAAGAAGCGCCTGCGACGACGCAGCCACTTGGCCGTGATGGCGTGGAGGAGATGGCGTGGAGGAGGCCGCGATGGCGGGGGAGAACGCCGCGATGGCGGGGGAGAACGCCGCGATGGCGGGGGAGAACGCCGTGATAGCGGGGAGGATGCCGTGATACACTCCCTCATCTTACACTGACTCACTCACACATCATACACTGACTCACTCACACATCATACATTGACTCACTCATCATATGCTGACCCACCCACACATCATACCCTGACTCACACATAATACACTCACTCACACTACCACTGACTCACTCACACATCATACACTGGGAGTGTCATGCTGCCAGCTATGGCTGCAAGTTTGGTCGTACATGTTATGTATATCGTTAATTGTAAAATTTGAATCACAATTCTTATTATTACTGTTGTTACATTGTTTTTAAAGCTTTATTTTGGTGAATTCGAAAACATATGGTGAAGCTATGTTTCTTGCGTAAGTGCAGAGTTGGCCTGATAACTTTAATCTAAATTGTCTTATGGTTGTTATTGTTTGACTTGCATCACATTGGGATTTTTGCACACAGCGTTGAACTACGGTGTTTTGTTTTTTATTAAGATTTACTGGTTTATCCAGGATGGTTCTGTTGCGCGCCGTCGCTTTAAGATGTTCTCTGTTCATATTTATTTGTTGCGGTTGCACCCGACTCAAGAGCTGCATGCCTCACAGGGCTACACCTAATAAATGAAAATTGAAAACTTGAAACTTGAACTTAATCAGAGGTAGCCATTATTAATCCCGCATGACAAGAAATAAATGAGCCACCTAACTTTTAACAGTTCTTGTGTAAGACGACACTTTCAAGGTGACTGTGAGACGAGTGAATTTCTCGTCAAATCCATCATTAAAGAACAACCCGATATTCGCTCGCAAAAGTTTGGATTAAAGGGCAAACAACTGCTGCCTCGGTATAAGAACAGCTTGCCATGCCAAGCAAAACCTTCAATTACTGCTGCATTTTAAAAACCCTCATAATTTAACCTACGAGACCGTTTCAAATGTTCTAACTCTTTGAGAATGTCACGCGCTTTTTTAATGTACCCCTTTGAAGCAGACATCACATTAGTCTACGCTCTTTGTCCATTACCACGACTGACTCTACATATGATGTCGAATAATTGCAAGGATTTCTTGTGTAACAGTTCTATCCAGGGAAACCTCACAGTCTTAATATTCTTCATTAAGGCCCTGTTCAGGACCTTGGGAAATTTCACCAATTAGTATTTTTTGGAGGTGGCTGGATGTATAAGAAGTCAGACCAGGGAGCTGGCACTGCTGAGATCCTGAAGCTTTCAGCCCAGTCACTAACGACGGCATGGAAATTATCATATAAACATTTGGTTCTGCAAATTCATTTGGCTGAATTACTAATATGAGAATTGAAATATCAATGTTATTTTCATGCAGAACTATTATGTTGTGAGGACCAGAGGTCAATTGAAGGGATACCAAAGATAGCTCTGTAAGATATGCTTATATGGGCCATTTTTCAACATGAAAGGTGGCAATGCTCTGTGAGAGATCTAAATGTATAATTTCTCTCATGACATGATGCGATAGCACAATGCAGATAACAATGGTCGAAAAATTAAGAGGATATTATTATTGAAATACGTATTTATCAGTATTCTTGCACGTGAGTAATCTGGTAGTAAAGAAAACCTCACGCATACGATTAGATAACAAAAATCGAATTTACAGAAAGGTCAGCAATCTAATTGCTTAACTGCCATCCATATACCAACTCATAGCCTTCAATGCTGGGGGACATCTCATTTCCAAGTGAGAATCGTTGGATTATAGCCAAGCACCAGCAGACCTGCCATGTCTTCCTTTAGTGATTTTATGCAGGAGGTGTGATGCTCAAAAAAAGAGTATTACTCTAACACTCCTGCACATCAGTTTTTTTTAATTTAAGGATTATTAACATGTGAGTCATTGTGCTCATCCTTGACATTTAAAAAAGTTATTTAAGCAAAAACTATAAAACTTTCCAACTCTTACACGATTTTGGAAGACTATTTTTTTTCAGTGAAGATTAATATACGTCATGACCAAAGCCATACATGGTACTGTATCTCGCCAACTCTTTCTAACTTGCTGTACAATAAACACGTGACATCCAAGATCTACCACCATCTGCTCTTAAGTCTTCCCCTTGGTTTGCCGGACTCATTGAGACTGTTCCAATGTCTGTCTCTGTAACCGACCCTTATACATCCTGCATACATGTCCGATACAGTGAAAGATTTTAGTTCCTCATCATATCTGCAATCCAAACCTGCCATGTTCTCTTCTTGACTTCTGCATTGCATATCATGTCTTGCTACAGAAATTGGTAAATAAGTATCAGACATTTGTGCTCAAATACTTGAAACGTCCTTTCGATCTGCATAATTATAATTAGAATAATTAGAATCCAAGGTACACCCCTTCATCCCATCGTCTCCACGATTGGCTCACCCACCTACAAACTGGCCCGGTATCTGTCTGAGACCTTGCAGCCATTCACTGGTAAGACCACCTCTTCTGTACTTAATTCAGCTCACCTGGTATCGTCAATTAAAGACATCTTACTGTCCCCAGGTGATTTGCTCGTTAGTTTCGATGTAGTTTCTTTGTTCACCAAAGTTACTGCGCCCAATACCATTACAATCATTGAAGATTTGGTCCAACAAGGATTGAATGCTGATGTACCGGCCCTGGTGAGACACTGCCTCACCAATACATACTTGACCTGGAATGGAACATTCTACAAACAAACTGAAGGCACCCCAATGGGTTCTCCATTATCTCCAGTTGTAGCCAACATTTCACCTAAAAAAATTTAGATGGACGCCATCCAGGCATCCACTGTATGCCCGTCTTTGTGGAAGAGGTACGTGGATGACACGTTTGTCATCTGGCCACATGGCCGACCGGCTCTGAACCAATTCCTCAACCACATCAATTCCATACACCCAGCCATAAAAGTAACCCATATTGATGCCTACCTAAAACCTGATTCCCACCACCATCCATCCCAGAAGAATTCCCTCATCAAAACGCTACACCATAGAGCTCAATGTATCCCCAACCATGAACACCTAACCAGTAAACAGTTTTTGTTTTTTATTTTTTTATTATTTGTATTTTATTTTCTATGTACGTGACTTTACCGAAAGAACCAAATAATATAATTAGAATCCAGTTATCAAATCTATAAAGTAATACGGATAACACTGCTGCCTCGCTATAATTTACTTTACACTGAGACTTACCTCTCTTCTATTCCAAAGCGGTTTCCATAGCCAATAAATAACCTGCCTCTTTAACCTCCTTCTTACATTAGTGGTTAAGTACACGGATACCTCGAACACCTCAAACCTCTCTCCTCCTACCATGACTTGCGATCCGAGTACTGGAGCCCCAATTATAGCCATCACCAACAATGGTGTGGTAAGGAAGGGTGATCTTAAGTCCCCAGTGTCAAGCCTCTGTGACTAAGACTGCTGACAACAGCTGCGTGGCCCCAGCCAAACTCCGAGATGACGTGCCCATACCTTCACCTCGGCCGTATTAACTCATGGGTTTTCTTCTGTGCTAACCCTCATTCGTAGTTTTAGTGAATACATAGTCAAGCACAAGATAAATATAGGTCACAAAATAAAACCTCCAATTGCTAGGAATAACGTGAAACCAATTACCTCAGTAATATGGCGTGAGGCTGCCTTAATCAATAGTGGATTGACGAATGGCTGGGAAGTTATTACACGTTCCCCAGATATTTTGTAAAAACCAAGGAGGAATTACATTTATACATATGCAGTGACACAGCGCTGACTGTTGTACAGCAGCTGCAACTGCAGGTGGACACTTAGCGCACACGCTTTTGAGCATATACACGGTGTGTGTGCCGGCACGGCAGAGGAACTGGGGCAAGGGTCACGGTAGACCTCGTGGGGAAGCCCCCGGAACCCTCTAGAGGGGTCGAGAAGGGAGGCGCAGCTAGGGCGGAGCCAAGCCGCGCCGAGGGGAATAAAAGCAGCGGAGAGCGAGAGCTCTAGGCTGCCGGTTCTGGGATTGTACTCATCTCGTCGTCGCTGTCGTCGTCCCCGCCTTCATCGCTGCCGCCTTCGCCCGATCTTTGCGCTGCCAGACAGTAGTTGGCTGTCTCGGTCGACGCCGTCGGTGCAATGTGGACAGGGTCGTGTCTGGGCCAGGTCGTACAGCAGCATGGTCGTGAGAGAGGGGGCCGGAGTTGGTGGTGTGAACGTAATAAGGGAAAGACGGTGCCTCCTGCCACTACCTCGTCTCCGACTGAGTGTGTGTGCGAAGCACGCCACCCGCATACACACAAGCCTCGAGGGGAAGGAAAAAGAGACCTACGACTCTACACATACTACAATAACACTTGCCTATGACCAATCACCCAGGATGCACCCATCTAATCCGATCTTGGAAGCTAAGCTAAGCAGAGTAACTTCAGGGCTTATTGAACGCTGCAAGCAGCACGCGGAGGCAGCAGATTTACAATGGCTACGCCCAACAAAGGACACTGGGCACTGTCATGAAGCAGTGACGCCATTAAAAATACTTTCTTTAAACTATGAACTTTTATCGTTGAATTTTATATATATTTTTTTATTCATAGCATTTTTTATTTACGATGTTTTTCTTTTTAATTTAGTGCGTAACTATAAAACGCATAGCGCAAGTGTCAATAATGTCCTTAACAGATGAATCGCGTAACTGAGAATTCACGCTTTGGGGGAGAGCGTTACATGCCTGACGCTTGTACTCTACTTCTATGCGCCCACGTCTATGTTGCCCACTGACCAGCGTGGTGAGGTATAGTCAAATAATCTTCGTAACCTGCATGTTGTAGGAAGTTCCTCATCCAGCAGTGGACTGATGAAAGGTCACACATGATCAATGCCCTGTTTAGTCACATATGCTGTTCAGCTAAGCCTAGTTAGCGAGCACCTGTTAAGCCTGTCACAGCACACAAGAGAGTGATGTGGCCAGCACTCTGCATTCCCAGCTGCTGTTTTTCTCAAATGCACCGATGTGCACAGCACACACGCACACTGTGCATCTTCGATAAGAGAAAGACACAGGATAACCTCGTGCCTACGCACTGCAAAGTGGCTTTCTGAATGCAAAGTGGCGACCACTTGACTTTAAGGCAGAATCTAAATGAGCACAAGGCTTTGGAAGTGAGCATTTTAGGAATAACGGCCTCCGCTTTGGCAGCCACGCTCACATAGCGCCGGTGAACACTTTTCGTATACACTCGTCATTATTTCGAGCAAAAGATTGAGACTGCTTGAAAGGGGTCAATCACACGGGCTGCCTCGTGATACGAATTAAAAAGCGCAGAGACAGCTCTGCCCTGATGAGATTGCAATGGTTTTGAAATGGGTATTCATAAAGAGACATTCATAACGAGTTGGCAGTCAAGCCTAATAGAGTAAACAACTACAAATGAGTCGATAAAATGCAAATGCATTGCTTTCTCCAAGGAATACTTCAAGAGTAGAATAACAAATACATTTCACCGTTTCTCAACCAACCAATCAAGGCATCAAGGCCTTCATGGGTGTGTTAATTTAATATGCTTCACAACGATGGTTCGTGCAGGTTGGTGGAGGACGTGCCAGATTCTTGTATCACTTGCCGCTGATGTTAGCGGTTGCCAGGAATCGATCTCGGGTCACAAGGTCTACAGCGCAGGGCCCGAATTCACTGCAACCTCTCGAAGAATTCAGAAGTACCTCCTTTTTAGTCTTCAATCGTTTTTTATTGAATATTTTAGATATTCGCTTCTGGCACCATCATGAATTTCCTGAACATTTGTTAGTAGGCAGAAGCCCTCCTTCATGACAATGCCAGACCACTCACGAGCCTCAGAACACCAGACCTCGATTATAGCACGGGTAGAGAGTGCTACCCCTTCCATCAGACAACCCAGATCTGGAACTCTCACATTTTTATCTGCTCAGCCATTAGAAAAACTAAACTATGAACGAAACAATTTTTTTATTTTACCAGGTAAACCCCACTGAGCTATATAGCCGTTTTTCAGAAGCAACTTGGTCCAAAATGACAGCTCAACGAAGTGGCTTATCATGTCGATATTTATAGCAGCCAAATACTCTAAACGCATGTTTCTAAATGTGGAGGGAAAACCCAGAGGACCCGGAGAAAAATCCACGCGACCACGGGGAGAACATGCACACTCAAATTATACAGGCGTCGGGATCGGGATCTAACCCACGACCTCATACATATCAGGCAACGGAGTTAACATCTCGCCATCGCGGCGCGATGCAGGATGGCCGATGTGGAAGGACATGAATAAAAACGACACTGCTGTATAGGACGCTGCTCACAATTTGTTACTTTACGCTGAAGAAGCAATCTTCCATTACATAATGCGTGCCCTAGTTCCAAACTAGCTCGAGCGTGCAGTGGAAAAATGGAGTCTGTGCTAAAATATAGCCAAATGCTCATGACATCTTCACGAATGAATATATCTAAAATGTTGTAGCAATTCAAAGCCAAAATTTAAGTTATTGAAAAAAAAAGAAACAGAAAGCAGGATTTAATTAATTTGTAGTGTATAAGAAACTTGTAAAAATGCGCTATAATTACCGCCACCATGATCATCATTATAGTCAGGTCTTTCTGTCAATAGAGATATGGCGTAAACACCAAGAAAGTATACATGTACTGTTCATTCAAAAAAATACCAGAATCGGTAGCAATGCAATAGTGCAAAATGCTAACAGTTAAAAATAATAAGGTATCAGCACAGTAATACTGTATATAGACTTTAAACTTTCGTGACTGCAGGAATTCATATTCTTGGTTCTTTCAGTAAAGTCACGTAGATAGAAAAAAAAATCTAAATGAAAAGCAAAAACCCACGACGTTTTCATCGCAACACAAGCGGTCTTCATCAGATGAAGACGCTTATTTAGTAGTTCCAAAATAAATGTTATTAAGTCTTAAAGCTAATTGTATTATATTCTATGGTTCTTTTGGTAAAGTCATGTAGATATACATTTTTTTACAATAAAATAATAAAAATAAAGTGAATAAAAATACTGGCTATCAACAAAGATTCGTTCATGAAGCTATCCACATACACAGACAATTTCCACCGAGAGGAAGGTTATAGACTCAGCAATCATTGGAAGATGTCATCAACCACTTTGGGTCATGACTTGATTTGTGTTTCCTTGTCAACCTCCACCGTCAGCAGTGTGGGTGTGTGGAGAGAGGTGCAATGATTTGATTGGTGTAGACCTACTGCCGGTGTCTGAGCCCTCTCCTACATTAACATTAGCTGCCCCGCCCATCTCTAAACCTTTAAAAATAGTTTGCCCTCATAGGCTAACCTCCCTGTTCCTGATGACGACCTCTTGTGTTGCGATAGAAATGTCGTGATATTTGTATTAACTTTCTTTCTATTTAAAGCTTTCGTGACTGCAGGGATTCATCTTCTTGGTTCTTTCAGTAAAGTCACGAAGAATGGAAATAATAAAATAATAAAAATAAAACATAAACATAATAAAATAATTCTCACGACGTTTCGGCCACAACGCAAGCAGCCGTCTTCAGGTGAAGAACAGGTCTGTCGATAAGACAGAGTCTGAATGACACGTCCTGGGTTTGGAGTGTCTATTTAAGCTGGGAGGGAGGAGGAAGAGCACCTTGACAAAATAATTAGCATATCAAGATGAATTTTAGCATATTCATGTAATATTACACTATGTATTATTCTACCCACTCTACTGCACACCACACTGCTGCATGTTCACCATACAACTACGACACCATGTATTACCTTGTACATTGTATTAAACATTACAATTTTATACTATTTATTATTATACAATCCGCTATACACTATACCATTCTACGCCCGACCTTATGGAAGAGGTAGGTAGATGACACTTTTGTCATTTGGCCACATGGCCGGCCTGCTCTAGACCATTTCCTCGACCACATCAATTCCATACACCCAGCCATCAGATTCACCATGGAAGTCGAAAAAGATGGCAAGTTACCCTTTTTGGATGTCCTAATTAAAAGGAGACCTGATGGTTCAATGAGCCATTCTGTCTACAGGAAAGCCACCCATACGGATGCTTACCTAAAACCGGATTCCCACCACCATCCATCCCAGAAGAATTCCCTCATCAAGACTCTATACCATAGAGCCCAATGCATCTCTGACCAGGAACACATTGCCAGTGAACTCAAATACGTACGCCAAGTTCTTAAGGCTAATGGTTACTCCGACTACACAATCCGCAAAGCCATCACTCCAACCATCAAGAAGGACCCTGTTGAGGAGCCTTTCAAAACCATCACCTTACCCTAAATTGCTGGGGTCACAAAAAAGATCTCCAAAATCTTGATAAAACACAAGATCCAGGTCCGATTCAACACAGTACATAAAATCCGTGATCTGGTCCCGTCTGTAAAAGATGTGGTTCCAGACATACAGTAAGTACCCTGGCGTCTACAAACTAAGTTGCCTCTGTGGTAGCAGTTACATTGGAGAAACCAAACGACATGTCTCGGACCGAATCCGTGAACATAAAGGAGACTTGAAACACGGTAGGACAAACACCTCAGCCATGGCAGATCACTGTTACAATTCAGTGGGCTCACATGACATTGACTTCTCCAAGACAGAGGTTCTCTGCAAGCCATCTGGCTACCATGAGAGATTCGTTCATGAGGCGATCCACATATACAAACACAGAGACAATTTCAACCGAGAAGATGGATTCTGGCTCAGTAATCATTGGAAGGACGTAATAAACCATTTCGAATCTTAACTGATTGTGTTAACGTTTACAGTGACTTTCAGATCGCGTTCCACTCACTGGCATTGACTATATATCTTGTATTCTCCGCACCACTCTCCCATTGACATAATATCTCTGCTTCCTCTTAGTATCTTTCACGCGACGGTCAATGGTATAGTGTATAGCGGATTGTATAATAAATAGTATAAAATTGTAATGTTTAATACAATGTACAAGGTAATACATGGTGTCGTAGTTGTATGGTGAATATGCAGCAGTGTGGTGTGCAGTAGGGTGGGTAGAATAATACATAGTGTAA
>CM025664.2:3398079-3469190 GCA_014621495.2 Entosphenus tridentatus
GTCACCAGTGCAAATACAATTGTACCAGTCCTCTTGAGTTCTTACCTGGTTAAACAATTAAACTTGACTTGACTCATTAACACAAAAGAATACCTCGGGAAAGCCCGAACCAACTTCATGTACAACATGCCACTCACATTCTGCCTGACTTGAATCTTGAGGTCACCAAAGTGATAATGTATTGCAGGAACCACTGCACTACTTGGTCTCCATATGCTCAGACACAGGCGTGGACAGCCACGACCACTAGCCCATCAATATTCTGGGCTGCTCAACTGTCAACAGCCTCCCCGACGTGTGCCATTTCAGCTTCACCTGATAGATTAGGAGCCATTCCCTGACTTGTGCCGATGGCATTTAGGGGCCGTCCATAAATGACGACACGCACCTAGGGGTGGGGGGGGGGTCAGACATTTGTGACGATGTGTGAGAAATGTGATGTTACATCAAAATGCGCAACTTTAAATAAATATAGACAATACTTAATTAAGTAGACTTTTTAATAAATGTTTTCTCCTACAACATCAGAGTGCAGCGGCAAATTAAATACGCACTACAATGACAATAGTTTAAAGCAATTTGAAGCATGTTTTATTTTTTTGACGTCATATTTGAGGGGGGGTCTGACTTTTTGTGACGTCCAAAATTGCCTGACGTCATTTATGGACGGCCCCTTAGTGTATTGTGACGAAGGCAGGACTTGTCTCCATGGTGACAGGTTGCACTAGCCTTACCTCGCCTATCCCCTGTACCCACGAATGTAGCGCGTCATTTCATTTTCGGAACGGAAATTAATGTAGGCGCGCTACGTTAGCACGGAGATTTCATTGTCTTCACAGGTCGTGTAGGCTTCCGTGTGTCGTATCTACAAGGCACAGGAATTGAGAAAGGGTAAAGGAAGTGTCTACATTTATAAAAAAAATAAGTCAAACATAGCAACAAATGTGATGCCATTTGAAATTCATAAACTGCTATGCTGCGAGATGGTGAGCAAATGGAAGTAAAGAAAGTTGATTCACGATAAGTCTATATATATAATTATGAGTATCATATATTTGTATTTAAAATCTTGACTTAAAGCTTTCGTGACTGCAGGAATTAATATTCTTTGTGTCTGTCGGTAAAGTCACGTAGATACTGGAGGTTCAAAGGACATTTCGATCGCAACACAAGCGGTCGTCATCAGGAAAAGAGAGGTTAGCTTACATCAGCATTCAGTCCTTGTTGGACCAAATCTTCAATGATTGCAATGGTGTATTTTTTTAATAATAATACTCCAATTGTGCGTATGTACGTTGAGCTTCTTTCACACCGTACGATTCATGTAAGTTATATGCAAATGATGAATTTAGGATAATGGTGAAAACAAGACTTGTAAATCATGATGAGCAAAACGAATTGGGACAATAATTACGAACACATAAGCTCATCCTCAAACGAATCGAAACCCCAATTTACGATAATTTATTCAATCTTGGGAGGGATGGAGATAAACCATCACCAGCCATAAACTACCTACTACTGGATGTAGGCCGCCCCAAACTGTCTTCATAATCTTGTCTCGCATCAAAGAATTTAGAATTTTTAGAATATTCCAGGAATTTAAACCAGCTGTTTTGGGAACCCTGATGTTTTTTTAACGAGTGGAGATGTATATTATAACAAATGTTCTTGCTGTGGTTTTCACACCTGATGATGATTGCTTGTGTTGCAATCGAAACGTCGTGAGAATGTTATTGTTTTATTTTTATTATTTTATTATTTCCCTTCTACGTGACTTTACCGAAAGAACCAAGAATATGAATCCCTGCAGTCACAAAAGCTTTAAATCGAGTGGAGATGTACTTTTAACCACCCCCACGAAATAATGTTACACTTTGAATAGGATCCTTGTTTGCTTTTGCAAACATTGTCAAAGGTTGCTTGAATATTATAGCACTTCCGATTAGCACGCTTGCCTAAGTACGGTGCGAAAGAAGTTCCACATGCATACAGTCCACATTCTTTAACCGCCACCACGGAACTAGGAAATTTCCACCACTGGCGGCTCAAGGCCACCAATGGAGAAGAGTGCCACCCAGCTACCCAGCTGCTCATGTGAGCATTCAAGACACTGGGACATTGATGGCACTTTGACGTACAGCTGACGCGTATATGCAGGTTATTCTGGTAGAAACCTCCTGGTTACACCAGCCCACAGGGGATTATTGTGTCCGTCCGTCCGTCGTGCATACAAAAATGGGAGGGGTAGAGCTGAGTGGAGAGGGGAGGGTGGGGAGGGGCTGGGTGGAGAGGGGAGGGTGGGGAGGGGATCGGTGGGGAGGGTGGAACTGGGTGTGGAGGGGAGGGTGGGGAGGCGCTGGGTGGGGAGGGTGGGGCTGGGTGGGGGGTGGGAGGGGCTGGTCACCCCGTGGTGCCCTTATAAAACTCAACGTTTAACCTACTCACGCCGGCTTGTGCCCGCCCTCACAGTCGGGCATATTTGCGGAATACACCACGCCGCCGTTGACCCTGGCCATTGACCGAGCAACCCAACGTTCCTACCAGCTCCCTCCGCAGGAATGTGTTAATTTCCAGTGGCCTCAGTAAATATAAAGCCCCGCCTTTCCCTGGTGCATTATTAATCGCCTTTAAATTACTGCTGTGAGCAAGCACTTTAATTAAGGACTTCACAGATGTGAGCAGTCTGCACTGCAGGATGAAACCAAACCTAAGCCTGCTCTCGTACTTGACACCACCGAAACGGTGGGTGGTGTAACAATTACAGAAGCTGCACTTCAATGGGACACAGAGAAAACGCAATGAAATCAAGGCGCATGCCTGAAGTAATGAATGCACCACTGCACTTGCAGTTAATGGCGGTGATAGTGCTAAAATAATTGTGTTTGTATGAAGGTAGAATTGCATAATGCTTTTGTGGGAAGGTTAGGCACCCCCTATGGGACCTGTTTATCAAGGAAAGACTGAAAAGGTGCACTGAGAAGCAAGCAATGTTTGCATCCATTCAGTTAAATAAACCATTACCCCAAGATGCAGGGTCGGGTTATTAATATGGGGATACACACACCGATGCAAAGGTTATAGGGTATGTGTGAACAATATTATTCAGTGATGATCCAATATTTGTTTTCATTCAGTGATCTTAAGTGAGCTTTGTGAGAGCTGAATAACTCTTTTTGTAAGAGAGGCATAGGTAATTTTGAAGCAATCGTATCCAAATTACAATCACTACAAAATTACAAAGAACATGCGAGCCTATCAGATGCCGTAATAACATTCAATTTATTTTATTTTAGTGACTAGCTTACTTTTTTGTGTAAGTAAGCTCGTCGTTTTTTTATTGTTTGTTGTTAGAGCTTCATAGCTCATCGGATTCCTCCAGGAAAAATAAAGATTCTGATTCTCATGCATCACACATTCTCGCATCATATTACAGGGCACGATTCAAAAACCACAATGCTGTTTTATTAATGCTTCGCAAGTAGCTTATTCAAATATGGCACTGTTACTACATGTTTACAGATTCTGCTGTGGTCTAATGGTGAGCACTCTTGACCTGTAATCCGGAGGTCACTGATGCGATTCCATCTGCCAGCGCGACGTTTGAAACAATGGGAATGTTTCCTCACCGCTGTCCACTAAACAGTGTAGAAGGGGGACATCGCAGTCAGTCAATAGACAGGTCAGTGTGGTAAAGTAGACCGAATACCATATATAGGGGGCTCTTTGAAGCTTCCTCTAGTGGAGGCCATTATGGTAGCAGCGGTGTGAGCAAAGTAATTGCAGGGCTGCCCCTTTGCAATTTTAATGACAGTTTGGTAAAAAAAACTTGTATACACTTGTAGTGGGTTCTTAAGACGCGTAGACAACTTTGTAGAGGCAACGCTTCTTTATTACAAGACGTAGTTTAACACAATAGTCCACTTAAAGGGGTAATTTAAGTAAATGGTATTTTTGTTTTATCCCTCTAACATCATTAGCGATGATTTACCCGGTGTTGGATGAAGGTCTCTCAAGCCCTCTTCATCGCACAGTCTTGCATTGCAAGAATTTATGAAGCTCCTTACACACAAACATTTGTAGCATCTCAAAAATCTGAAATGAGTCCTTGAAATATTGTTTTCATTACTTGAGTTAACATTATGACCAGACTTCATGGAGAACAAAATTATTTTCAAAAGACCTAGAAGCAGGATTGTAATTGATCAAACAAAAAATAACCGGCATTAACCGATATAGTCTTCTGCCACAGAAAAATATATATTTCTATGTTAATTTAAGAAACACCTTACGAATTTAAAGACTATCACCACTAAAAAAACCTGTATTTATAAAGCTAGACTGTGAATAAAAGATAACAGCTTGAAATAGCCACAGTGTGTTAAAAATCAGATTGAGGACGGCATAATTGTTCATTAACGCCATACAAACCTTTTGTAAACAAGGAAAACAGTGTCTAAATTAACAGATTTGATGGCATAATGTTTCTGCGGGGAGAGTAGAGCCGAAGGAGTTTTCTTTTTACCCTGCATCTTCGGGGATGGTATTCTTGGCCAAAATAATAATCACATTCAATCCTATTATAAAATTGCGTATGAAATCAGCATGTATGAGTTTTACATTTAACTTTTTATAAGCGAATAGTAAACATGTGCTAAAAGATGGGCGATTCCAAGTAGACTGTATTTGTACAAATTATTGTATTATACAATTTGTCGATGCAATTTAAACACAATTTAACACTCAGAAATTGCACATATGGTAAGCGATGGATGACTCATGCAAATGTAAAGGTCCTGTTTTATTTAGGCGAATTGAAGGAACAAAAAAAGATATACAATACAAAATAAGATGGTAAATATAACATGATAAATAATCGATTCTTGAATCCATCTACAGACTTAATGACCATGATACCATTTCTAAGGGTGATCCGATTCGTCACATAACCGAGAATCGAGTGGCTGTAGGAATTATGACTTCATTCGTATATATATATTTTTCTCTCGTGAAGAAGATCAAATTAATAACTGCAGGTATCCTGAGAAGTTTTAATAATATACTATTTATATTCCCGCATCGTCGGGGTGTAACGATTAACCACCATTCAGACAGCCAGTAACCCATACATTACAAGATGATAATTTGAAATAGTTTTTGGGTTGAGTCTGTAAATCGTGGGTGGCTGAAACCCAACTTTGATCACAACCCTGACACCTGCATATTTGTAGTTTGTTTGTTCTCCTCGTGGTCACGTAGATTTTTTTCCAGGTCCTTCGGGTTTTCCCTCCACATTTAGAAACATTGATTGAGAGTATTTGGCTGCTATACATTTCCACGTGATAAGCCACGTATCACGTGTTACACTATAATTAGTGGCGAGGTTGCTTCTGAAAAGAGCGATATAGCTCATTGGGCCTTACCTGGTAAAATAAAATGTTAGTTTAGAGCTTTCGACCTCAGGATCTCGGTGGTCTTGGCTAAGTGGAGTGACGCAGTAATTGGGGCCCGTAGCTACCTGGCCACCCGCCTCCTCAGTCTATTTTCATTATAGCCTCCACCAGAGCATGACATTCCAGTCTAAATGTCCCTCATGATACTGAGCCTCTGGATGTAATATTGATTGGCCGATTGGACACGGTGTGGAACGTTGGAGACGAGACATCTGACAACATATATCACGTTGTGTAAAAAGCGCCAAATGCGTGCTTTAGGGGTCTTTTTCAGCCAATTTATCCCAATGTTGCTATCAGCATCATGTGCAACAATTGCCTGCAAAATTAAATTTTCACAATCGTTCCAGTGGCTTTTTTATTGCTTCAGTAAGAAGGTGCACGTTCTTATACGTTTTGCTATGAAAAGGACGTTCATCGCATGACGGTCAAAACGTTCTTTTTTTTATTCTCGGTGAAGCTGGAATTCTTGTGCAGTCATTGTTGACTGCACAGAGACCGTCACCTCGCTACAATTGTGAAGCCAGTTTTTTCTGACAGGTGCCTACCCAGATTTAAAACCAAGATCTCAGCAGTGCTCTGAGGTCTGACTAATACTTTGACATCTGGCTTCATTCTTCAAATTAAAACATCATATCACATATCCAAAAAAAGAGTACATCTCATGAAAACCATGCTGAATTCCCTGTATAGGAATAAGTTCCGTTGTTCCAAATCAACACAGACATCTAATAATATGCAGAATTTTCACCTGTCATTTATGGTCGTGGAGTAACCTAAACCCAACCTCAAATTCGACTCGATATCAATTAAATCTGGTATTTCACTCAGCCATGCAATCAAGTCTCCCTTATATTTTGAATGTAGCTATGACTCACTTTTAATGAGGAAATAATTTCATCTGACAAAATTGATTTCCAAAACCTCGTTCACAAATATATATTGCCTCCTAGTCTTACTTTAATCGTTCCCTGACCTAAATTATTGCAGCCTAATACATGATTCAGTATTACAATGTTTTGTTTCCAGAGTTAATAAGATTTTGGTCAATAATCCTTCTGACATATTGGGATGTTATTTTTGCTTTGGGAGTTCATAATCTGCTCATGATCGTTAACGAGCTTCACCATGGTGGGCATGTCCAGGTAAAGCTACATTGCTTGGAGTTGGAGTAACTCCCTGTGAAACAGGGATGTCCTCTGGCCCGAACACTAAGTGACATTGTTTTTCCAATGTCGTTTGGGATTCCCTCCGTAGCTGAACCGATTGAATTTCCATCTCGTACAGCAAGGCCGTAATTATAATATATATTGGGGGACACATCCCCCCCAATATTCAAATATGCTTAAAATGTCCCCCCCCCCCAATATATTGCTATAAAATAGATTTCTATTTATATGATTGTGGTTATGGTTGTACTTGTTTAATCCCTAATCTCTGCCATTACATACAATGAAACAAGAAAAGATAAAAAAAAGAAAAAACAGAGCAATGTAATACAATACACTATTAGACATTTTTGTAAATAAAAAAATAAAAGTCCACCCTGTGTTAGTGCATTTTTTTATATTTTAGGCAGGAAATGGCAGGAAATTCGTTTTCAAATTTAGATTTATTTTTTTTATGGGGGGAGGGGACCCCCAGACCCCCTGGAAGATTTGGGAGCTAGTTGATTTCTGGGTGAGGTCTATGGATGGCTACATACTGGTTAACCATGTAAGGTGATTATTTGGTAATTGCAGGTCGTGGATGTGCCCCCATTTTACCACCTCTATTCATTGTTGCCTCATTAAGCCGAACGGAATCTTGGTGAACTTTCAAACTCGTTATGAATACAATATCCTTGATGTGGTTAAAAGGCATTACCTGCTTAATATATAAAGTGGGGTTCATATAAACGTGTTGCTTTTGGTGCTTTATCCAACCCTTTTTAATGGGGAAAGGATGGTACTTTTTTTTACTTGCACACACGTTTCAAAATGTAAAATATTTCTATCTCAGGAAACACAGTGGAAAGATGAAGTTCGCAAGAAAATGTTTAAAGCATTTAAAAACATTCACTCCCGATTTATATTGACATCAAACCAGCAGAGGAAATATCCGTTCTTCTCACCTCATATCACTCAACACATGCACATTTCCGAAGAACATTGTTTTCAATTTCGTGTGGACGCACACACCATCCCGTGACTCTTATCATGAGTACATCTTAGAAGAACTGGCTGGGTAGTTCAGCAGTCAGAGTGCCGAGCTAGCAACGCTGAGACGCTGGGTTTGAATCCAGGCTGTCACCTGCGATTAAAGCAGGTTCTCAAGTATAGCAAGTCGATCATCTCAGCCAGGTCACCAATGACTGCGGCACACTCACACAACCCAATAATATTACATTTAGTTTTATACTTAATTTGGCTACATTACAGCTCTGAGAATGAAATACCAATACCAATGGCACAGCTCGTTTCAAAGTAATTAGCTCTACTGTGTGAACTGGAAGTCACTTGAAGGGATCTTAGAGGCAGCTCTGGGATATCCGCTTCTGCAGGCCATTGTAAAGCATGAAGGGATGCACTGTTCCGTGAGATCCGAATGGATCCTTTGTCTAACATGAGACCGATAGCATAGCTGGGATAAGATTGTGGGCAAATGTCAGAAAAGAGGACATCTTAGTAATTTGTATGGGTGGCAACACCGGACAACACTGCTGCAAATGTTAAAGTTCGTTACAGTATCGATCAGCAAGTAGTCAAACAGCACCATCTGGTGGCTCGTTCAAAATCACCACTCACCAGAGCGCCACTACAAAGTATGACTGCTTGGCATAGTACTGGTAGAAACCTCCTGGTTACACCAGCCCACAGGGGATTATTTTGTCCGTCCGTCCGTCTGTCGTGCAGGGAGGGGCTGGGTGGGGAGGAGAGGGTGGGGAGGGGCTGGGTGGGGAGGGTGGGGCTGGGTGGGGAGGTGAGGGTGGGGAGGGGCTGGATGGGGAGGGTGGGGAGGGGCTGGGTGGGGAGGGTAGGGCTATACTCAATGTTTAACCTACTCACGCCGGCTTGTGCCCGCCCTCACAGTCGGGTATATTTGCGGAATACACCACGCCGCCGTTGACCCTGGCCATTGACCGAGCAACCCAACGTTCCTACCAGCTCCCTCCGCAGGAATGTGTTTTTCTCTGTATACTGCAGTTGTATAATTGATAACACTATTAAAGCTCAAAGTACGCATTATATATGTATTGTCGTTAAGATAAAGAGAATCACGCGGTATCAGGGAACAACCAAATCCAAGACACCATAAAGCCTTCAGTAAACCGGGCTATTGGCTGGGCACATTTCTGAAAGAGATGATGGCCGACGGATGAGACTGGGAATGGAATGGCAACCTAAGGACATAACGTGGCCGAGAAGATGGCTAATGCAGAGATGGAGCAACGGGATGAGTCCATGTGCAAGGATGAGATGGAGTGTGGCATTATATGACCATGACGGGTTGTGACAACATTCGGAGGTTTTAATCCAGCAGTGGATAAACCAGTGTACAGTATCCTCATAGCGGTTAAACAATTCAGTCTTCCACAATGATGCGTATAACATTGATGTAGATAAGGTTGACGAAGATAAGACTGCTACTTATGCTACTGATAATGACGAAGACGATTGTGATTCTGATGCAGCTGTCTGTGTTTTTGTATGTGCGTGTGAATAAATGGGTGGGGAAGTCCATAGGATTATCAGAAATAAGAAATCAGAAACGGTCTTAATCGCCATGGCAGTTTGCACATACACGGAATTTACTGTGGCCGGAAGGTGCATACATACAACATGTAGGAATCTTAAAAACTTTAATAAGTGATATACAGTCTAACTATACTAACGTTACAAAGTATAACTAATACTAACGGGCTAAAGTATGTAAAATTATGAATAAGTAGACCATATAAAATGTGAAATGTAAAATGTGAATTATCCTTAATATACAATCTTAAAATACAAAAACACAAATAAGATAACACGTTCTAAGTATGACAAGGTGTGATTATGTAGATAAAATGTTATAGTAAGTGTAAAAGTCATTTTAAGTGTAAAAGTCATTTTAAGCCCTTGGCCTTGTTGAAGAGGCCAACAGCGGATGGGAAGAAACTGTTTTTATGACGTGAGGTTTTTGTTCTGATGGACCGCAGCCTTCTGCCGGAGGGGAGTAGCTGGAACAGAGAGTATCCAGGGTGAGAGGAATCGTCCACAATCTTCCTCGCTCGCCTCAGGGTCCTCAAGGTGTGCAGGTCCTCAAGGGTTGGTAGATTACAGCCAGTCACCTTCTCAGCAGTGCGGATGATACGCTGCAGTCTGCTCTTGTCCTTGGCAGTGGCAGCAGCGTACCAGATGGTGATGGAGGAGGTGAGGATGGACTCAATGATGGCTGTATAGAAGCGCACCATCATTGTCTTTGGTAGATTATGTGTCATCAGCCATTGCCTATCCACTGCTGGATAACAGCCTACCCTATTTCTGTTTAATAATTTCGTAACAATTATCAGTCTAAACATAATCTGCCAGAACCGACTTAGGCTACAGAGATTTTATTATTTAACACCGATTTGTTGCCACATATTTTCGATTAATAATTTGTCAGTTGATTTTGCCCAGATTTCGATGTGTTTCATTGGAGTACCGTACATTATTGTATTTGTTTTGCCTTTGCCATTTTGGTGACCGAGGTCATCTTTGAAGAGCACCCTTGCACTCTATCCTGGTCTCGTGGGTTCTCGCCAGGATTAGCTAAATAAACTTGACCTTCCAGCAAAAATGGAAGTCGGAGGCACGGAACTCACAACAATCATCAGGATGCCAGATGGCACACACACAACAGGTTGGCAGAGTGGGGAATAGACTGTGAGTTCGGACCTTTGAGGTCATATGTTGACCAAATACAAGGAAGGACGGTTGCATTGTTACTAATGACGCCACGGTGGCGAGATGTTAACTACCTTGCCTGGTATACAGGGGGTCGTTGGTTTAATCCCAACCTTGACACCTGCTGTATATTTGGAGTTTGCATGTTCTCTCTCCTCTCGTGGTCGCGTGGATTTTTCTCCGGGTCCTCTGGTGTTTCCCTCCACATTGTTTAGAGTATTTGGCTGCTATACATTTCCACGTGACAAGCCACTTCCTTGGACGATCATTTGTGGCCAGGCGCTTCTGAAAAAAGAGCTACATATTAAACGTAGTTAAGAAAAGAGTTTGTCTGGGTGTATTCGTGCTCTTGCCGTCTTGTATGACCAACCATTGACGGGAATTATTTGAAGGATTATGGCAACCGTCAAGTATACTTCATTCGTTAGAGAGCCACGTTCACCAATCGCACACGCAGTCACAGCAGGGGGCGCTATAGACACACCATGGGCACACATACACAAAGATACAAAGACAAAGATCCCCCGTATAGCCTTAACAGACTGTAGGGGCAAGTGCTGTTAGCGAGCACCTATGAAGGCCAGAACGGTACACGAGGGGGTGGGTGGCCAGCACCACGCCCGACCGCCTTTGTCTCCCCAGTGGCGATGTTTACACACCGTACCATTCGACACATACACAAATACAGCGACACATGCAATGTTGACATATTGTAAATGAAACATGTGTTCAGCTTAAAGTGTGTTGCAAGTGTTTATGCATAGATTGTAGGCGGTCAACTCAGTCTTTGATAATTTCTTCATCATAAAATGTTATATCATGTTGGGGAAGTTAACAGTAGTTATCCTCTAGACAGAAAAGCCACTGCCACGGCACAAATAATTTTCCACCACTTCTCCACGGTTACCAATATAGACGAATAATATAATATTAACAAGCCCAGTCTCGCTTATGTTTCAAAAATGTTCTCAGGAGGGTCCTGTATTGGGATGTTTCGCCAATTCCATTCATGGGTGTTTGGCATGTGTGGATAAATCAGTGCCCAGAGAAAACCTGTGCTCTGCGAGAGGACACCACGCAATTCTCCATGCAGAAGGATTCAATCATCCATTTGTTTTCCTGTGTACTGCCATCCCCCTGGCCGCCTTACTGCCCAGCGGGTGTGTGTCAGCTTCACGAATCTGTATGACCTGACGACCCTTCTTTTTCACAGCGACGGAGTACAACCACGCGTGGCCCAACACCGGCTCACGCGCTCGAGTGTCATCCAAACCTTTACACATAAACACGCGTTGTGTATACAAAGCAAGCCAACGTGCATTCAACGTGAACATACACGACGGGAATTTATTCAAGTGTTGTCAAAACAACAGCAAAAACCATCACGAGCAGCTCGTGGAGACAGTGAGGGAGCAGGCGCAGTAGATGTATCCAGTTTACAGTTGGGGTAAAACGACGTGGCATGCCGTACTTAATGCCTCGTAGGTGCATTAAGCTGGAGAAGCATTGGCATCCTGGCGCAGAATCACGCGCCTCCATAGGCTGGCTATAATGTTGGCTGATCATTGATAGACTGCGAAAACATTCTTAGCTTGTTAATGGGTATTTGTTTGGTGTTTACTCATTGACTGGGACCTTTTTAATGGCTCAGCGGATGCCTCGTTGTCTATAAACTAGACATTTTAAAGGGATAAGCTTGATTTTTTTTCCCGGCAGAGCACTGCCCTGCCTAAGCAAAACAAAGTTGGGACACCCACATGTTTTCAAATATATTTAATGTTCCGCCATCATTATAAAGCAACTTATAGGACAATTATAGTTGTTGCTCTATATCAACATCAGCCATACGAAGATGAGGATGGGCAGTTGTTGCTACATCGTAGATGTGTTCCTTTAAACATCAAAGAGGTAACGGAGGGGCGTTACGGTGGCGAGATGTTAACTACTTCGCCTGGTATACAGGAGGTCGTGGTTTCGATTCCGACCCTGACGCCTGCTGTATATTTGGAGTTTGCATGTTATCCCTTTAATCGCATGGATTTATCTCCGGGTCCTCCGGTTTTTCCCTCCACATTTCGAAAAATGCGTTTGGAGTATTTGGCTGCTATAAATGTCCAACTTCGTTGAGCTATCATTTGTGGCCTGGTTGCTTCTGAAAAATGAGATATATAGCTCAGTGGGTCTTACCTGGTAAAATAAACATAGTTTATCGTTGTATTTGTTTAACTGTGTGTTCCATCCGATATCAATGTTGTCAGGCCTGTGGTGGCATCACTCGTATTCGTGCAGTGTCTGACCAAACTCAGCATGGAGCCACATGACTCACTGGCGAGGAGACATCAGAATGACCAAATGCCGCAATGAAGCATGTGGGCCATTGGTGGCCGATCTCATAAATATTAGAGAGCCGATTCTATTCAAACTTGAAAGATAGAAAGTGCTGTACTGCGTCCTTAAAAGTAACTAATCCACGTTGTATCAATAAAATCCGACGCATGAAAATAACTACAGCCTTCTCAGCAACAGGCGGTCTTAATTGACCCACCACATTAAAATGTCGATTGGAGGTCATCCGTGTAGCTAGATAGCATGTTGGAGAAAGAGATGTTAGCTGGCGTACATTCGGGCTGCGACAGGTGTGCAAGACAGCACTCGGGATTGGTGTAGTCCATGGGTCGGCAACCTGCGGCTCTTCAAGGACTGCTTCGTGACCACCACCGTCTCGTATTCACAAGGCTCTTAAAATATTGAGTTTTTTTTTTTAAACCAAATTCAAACACAAATGGCTATTCTTGTTATTTTGGTGCCTCCCGGTGTGGGCAGTACATGCACACTCAGCCTCCTCTGTCTCACAGCAGTACGTGCTGAGGTTGGCATCCCGCTGCACCAAGTACATTCCTGTCAAGCATCCCTTTGAGATGGACAATCTCATTTGCAAGGATGTTCCAGGGTAGTGGAGCACACACACACACACACCTACATCATATGAGCCCTGCGTATTTCGTCTGTATGCACAGGCATTGCAACCGTGCACATATGCTCTACATATGGTCAATTACACTTTAATGGGATTGCAGCCTGGGACACAGAACCTGATCAAACAGCGTAAGCTTCATTTCGGGTTCTACAGTGTCTATTTTTTGTTATGCAGCAGCTTGGCGAGGTACATAAAAGAGCCCGTTTCAGTATGTGTACCTGTCAACCCCTTATCAGTGCCTACCTTATTACAGACCAATTCAGACCTTATTAGTCACCCCGTGCCCCTTATACATCTCAACGTTCATCCTACAAAGTCTCATCACAAGGGAGAAACACAAACCCATAGACACAAAAAGGTTTTTTGTTGTTGCCCGTATTGAAACGGCTGTATGCCGTATGAACCAGAAAACTCAATTTCCCTGTACAAGAATACGGGGTTGAACCGTATGGGTTTGACAGGTTTGCATTTATTCCATTGAGTCCGAGTTGACCTATGACAGGCGTAAAGGCTCATATGCCGTTTCCATCTGGTGCTATCTAGATCGGGCATCGAACGTGGCTTGAATAGGCTGGTGGTATTTTGCAACAATCACGACTACACTACCCTATGTAAACACATGGTGTGTGTTTGTGTGTGTTGGGATAGTGGCTGGTGTGTTGTCAGGGGGGGGGGAGCAGTAGTGTTGAGGTTAGTGCACTGCGCTACGAACCCAATGAAACCAGAGTCCGATTCCTACTCACAGCCAATTAACCGTGGGGCATATGTGGAGCAGTCCTGGGCCTCCCCTAGGTCGACTCAGCCTTAAAAAAGTACCTGGCACTGTGCAAACATCAGCACAGGGAAGACAAAGGCGGCCGGACGTGGTTTGGCCACCCAACCCCCTATCAAGGTACTATGCTGGCCTTTGTAGGTGTTCGCGAACCTCCCCTAGGTCGACACAGCCTTGCCCCAACAGTCTGTTTTAGACGAGAAGGGGTAGGTCGTTGCCTATAAAGTGGTTTAGTGCAGTGATACAATCTAAGTGACCCAGGTTAAACCCATCCGAAGAGAACATCGATATCGGTGGCAAGTGGTATCTGAATCTGACCCGGGCATCCCCTAGGTTGATTCAACCTTAAATAATCGCCCGGCATGACACGCAAACATCATTATTACTGGTGGTGGTGCCCACACCAGCGCCCTTAATAGGTGTTCACTAACAGTGCCTTGTCTCTGTAGTGAACATTATATACAGGGTGGTGACCACCGTTCCTAATCTCACTCTAACACTCGGGGAGTACTACACAGCGTGGCCAGGGCAACTGACGGTTGCCTGGTCACGAACGACGATCGGAGACTCGAGGACCGCTGATGGGGGTTTTAGAAATGTGACGTCACACCAAAATGCGGAACTTAAAATAAATATACACAACACTTCTACTTAATTAAATAGACTTTTTGATAAATGTTTTCTCCTACAACATCAGAGTGCAGCGCCACATTAAATACACACTTCAATGACAATAGTTGAAAGCGATTTGAAGCATTTTTTTTGGGGGGGGCAGAGCTTTGTGACGTCATATTTGAGGGGGGGGAGTCTGACTTTTTGTGACGTCGTGTGACATGGGGGGGGGGGGGTCAAAAATCGTCCAAAATAGCGTTACGTCATTTATGGACGGCCCCCTACGTCGGTCGTGTTCTAAGTTGGCAAAAATTATAGGGGTCACGGGGTGGGCGCATCGCCGTCCGTCACCTCAGTGGGGGCGACCGCGTGGCACCTGCTGGGTCTGTCCACTCGGTCTGTCTCCCTGCCAGCGAGGTGATCGACACCCCCCCCCACACACGTGGTCTTAACGTGCACCTAGCCTGGCACAGGCGCCGTGGTGACGTCACCGCCGAATGGCGGGTGTTGTGTAAGTTGCGGGGTGGAGCGGTTAGGGCGCGCTGCTCGCTACGAACCTCGATTCTCCTGCTCACGGCCAACGCCGGTGGCGATTATATTATCTGAACTTCCCCTAGGTCGACTCAGCCTCAAATGAGAACCTGGGTTGCGATGTGTAAAACATAAACTTTCCAGCTGGGGGAGACAAAGGCGGCCGGGCGTGGTGCTGGCCAGCCAACCCCGTCGTGTGCCATTCAGGATTTCGTCGATGCTACTCGCTCACAGCACTTTCCCCAACAGTCTGTTCAGGCGACAAGGCGTCATCTTCGTGTGAGTTGCCACGAGTGTCGGGTGGTGGAGGGTGACGACACATTTATAAATAACGCGATCTAACCCAAAAAGTTTATTATGTCCAAACAGAGAGTTGTTGGCGAGTTGATGGGGGAGCTCTCTCTCTCTGCCTTTTTTTGTGTGTAAGATTTGCTGGTTTATCCAGGATGTTTCTGTTGCGCGTCGTCGCTTTAAGATCTTCTCCGTTCATATCTAGTTTGTTGCGGTTGCACCCGACTTAAGAGCCGCATGGCTCACAGGGCTATACCAAATAAATGAAACTTGAAACATCATCAGAGCTGATGAGCAACGACTCCTCTGGGCGTGTTCGTGTTCACCGGCGTGTCCAAAGTGTAGCACTGACTTGCTGCTACTGCTGCTGCCGAAAGCTGCACGTGCTTTTTCATTGTTTTTGCCGAGGGCGTGTGTCTCCGTTTGTTGTAGTGTGTGACGTCGACATCCTCCCTCCCTTCCTCGCTTGGAGGGGGACGTCTCTTATCGATCGATGTAGCCGAGGCTGTGGCCAAAAGTGAAGCCACCCACTTGTGAACTTGCAAGCGCTAACAACTGCGGTCCGCCCTCACCCCTCCGTCGGCTGCGGGACGTTAAGGTCCGACAGGAGGAGAAGAAGATGATGATGGCAAGTAGTGGCGTTATCTTTGCCGTTCTTCGCCATGTCGGTGTTGTGCTCTTTAAATTACTATTATTACAAGCTTTTATTTAACTCACTCCGTCTGTTGTCGTATCCTCAAACAATCTTCTAACTAAATTTTTACCCACTTCCCAATGTGCTATCGACTGCAAACTTGGTATACTTATGTCATACTGATGACAACACTATAATCTATAATAACAAAAATTCAAAAAAATGTAAAACATTTTACACGCTTTTATTTAACTCTGTCTGTTGTCGTATCCTCAAATCTTGTAACTCAATTTCAACCGTCTTCTACAATGTCGTATCGACTGCAAACTTGGTATAGGTATGTCATACTGATGACAATACTGTATTCTATAATAAAAAAATAAAAACATATTTTTAAACAATTTTTACGGGTCTAATTGTCCACGCTCAACTGACGTTGGCTGTATATCACCACGGCCCCTTACGTTATGGCAAGCTTTGGGGCCACTTCCTATAGTCGTGGAGTTCTGCCATTACTCGTACGGTACATTTCATTAAAGCGTGTTTTTAAAAAAAGTATTTCTTAATATTTTATTAATTCACCCCACGCGTGTAGCTTCCATGTCAAACAAACTGCAGTTTTCGCGTTGCTGTTCGCCACACTGTGGAAATTGGTGCTGCAACTGCGGAGTGTTAAGTTCAACTCACTGTGGGAAGGTCGCGAGGTCACATACCCTTTCAAATGGGGTCATCTCGGTTCCGTCATCCGTTTAATGTCAAATTCAACTTGTATCATTTTGGGGGTAAGGCAATTGTCATTGTTTTTTTATTATCACAGATTAGTCCACGAAACTTTAATCGGCATCATCTTCAGCCATGTCCAATCAACTGCTGGTTGAAGGCCACCCCAAACCATAACCTTATATCACGTTCCCAATTCTGTCCTGTATAATCCACTTGGTACCTGCACACGGGCCGATGTCATCACTCCAACCCTGTCGGTGTCATGTTAGGCGTGTTCCATTCCTTACCTGCCAGTCCTTTATTATTCTTCATCACTGGTCATCATCCCTTCTAGCTACATTTCCTGCACAAGTCCACTTAACAAATTAAGTTATGCCATTGACCTGAATGAGTTATTTCATGTGTAAAGTTATTTTTCTGTCTCTAATAGACATTCCAAGCATGCATCTCTAATCCTTGACACACGAATGGTAGAATTTTATGTTGGAAGCCACTGGCTTTGGACTACCAACAGCGATACGTGCCATCCAATTGCTAATTTTTTTATCAGGGAAGTGCTTAGATTTTGTTTTCAGCTCATGATAAGATCAAGGTTACCTCTCAGGTGGTAAAGTAGTGTGCTCTTGTGAGCTCCCCAAATCAAATCCATCATCTCAATAGGGTTAAGAATATAAGACCATTTGATGAGGCTGCACCACTGAGTTGGAAGTTAACGTTGACTACATTGTAACAGACTAGGGCTTGCCATAGTAACGTAGATTGTCAGCAGTGTTGAGAAAGAGCATTGGAGATACATACCAATAAGTGCTCAGTTGACAATATAGACACGTTGACTTTTTATGTTTATTATACATCGTAATATTATTTTGTATATTTTACGTGTTTGGTTTGTCCACGTAAAACACAAGTTAGAAATGAATGACAGTACTGTTTCGCTCGATCTGTTTAAGATGTTTGTTATGTGTTAATGCCCATAGCTTAAGCCCAAGATAGCATGAACTTGGCATGGACATTCAAACAACGTTATCAATGTGCTGGTCACAGGGTGTCACAAATACCAGTGGTTTGTAGACTTTCCTAAAGTTGGAATTTAAACAAGCCAACGTTGTTGAAAACAAATGCAACGTAATGAAAATGTTATATAACAGTTGTACACATGACAGTACAGTCCATGCAGTGCAACTTGTTTATAAGTAGTTTCTAGTTTAGGCTTGCAGAGACATCAAGTCTCAGGATATGCAATCAGCGGAACTGTACATACATCACTGTAGCGTAGCTATTAAACTAAATAGTAACGTATGAAATAGTGTTGGTAGTCCTCTGTATATATGTGTATCCTGTTTTAGATTCGTAGAGCCACAAACGTGATGAAAAATCGAGTCAACCAAGAGTAGGTTAATAATGGAACGCAACATACCATTGTGCCTAAATTATGTTTTAAATATGTCAAGCATGAGCCACAGAGCCAACTGGGTGGATTTACATATATAAATTATAACACGATACTGTACTCATCATCAATTCTGGGCTTTCTATCGGCGTTATCATCACACTCCATGGCAAGAATAAGTCCTGTCATTAATGATGGGCATCATTTATATGTAAGTGTTCAGCATGAGACTTAAATCAGTTTAGAACTTTAAGTTGACTCAGCCATGTGTGTGAAAGCATAAAGAATGGACGATGTTTGTGCCAAATTTAAGCTTTCTAGCCCTTTTATAAAATCATTCAATCATGTGTGTATAAGTTACATGCCAAAAGCTCAAAACAATATACTAGGAGGCACGTGAGCTCACATCCCAATAGTCACAGAGCGCCACAACATAAGCACACACCACACGTGACACTCACAGAACCATGGTGATTTCCTCACGAGGAAAGTCGGTGAAAATACCTGAATCTCAAAGAAGCCAACCAAAGTTGCTCCCATGGTACAGGCAAAGGCACGTGATGTGGTTGGTTAATGGGTGACATTACACTTTGGCTGGTTAATTGGTGATGTACTACTTTGATCGTGTACACTATAACGTCTTCCTTATGACCCACCAAAAGGGAGACACAACTATGGTTGCCACCTCTGAGCTACAAAAAAAATACCTGTACGTAGCATGGGAAGAAGAATATCTCAAACTATCGAAAGAGGGGCGAACTCATGCAAATGCATCGTTTTGAGTAGTCTATTCTTACCAACTGACAAAAAAGTGGGACTTTTAATGACCCGGGAATATTTTGAGACTTATCAGAATAGCAGCTAACTCAACGAAAGGATGATTCTGGGAAAATCAGGACAGAAGGCAACCATAAGTACAAGCAAAACACTTAACTCTAAATCTTATTTTGTAGATGCATACCGATGTTCTGTGTTCTTGGTTGTCCGACGCGTTTTAAGGTTTAGTTATGAGAACAAATATATTCTAAAGTGACTTGCAGGTGCTTCTGTAGTAATGCCATATGAAATGGTGCAGCAGGCATTTTTTTTATTGTATTAAATTAGTATAAGCACCACATATTGGGAAATAAACATTGATTATGCCATGGATATACTGGCCCCAACCAGAGTAATGTGAAATTTCCGATAGAGATGAGTTTATATATGAGAGGCTCAACACCAAATGCTTGTTTGAGGCCTACTTTGAATTGCTAGGGTGTTATCCTTCCAATATACGTGCGCATCTAGCAACATGTATATTGGAAGCTCCGTTGAGACACAATGGAGATTTTGTTGTGAATCTGGGAGCGGTTTGTTTTTATGGATTATTTACAGAGATGTTATGGCGCTACCACACAAAGACCTGGTCTTACAAACAGAGCCCCGGGATCTCTAGATAGATCTCGATATAAATTAATGCTGCCGTCAAACAAAGACACCTCACATGAGCCCAAAAAAGATGGAATGTGTAAATGCTGCCTTTCATATCACAGGGAAATGGCTGGGTTTATATAAAGTACGATTAGAGAAGAACATTTTATAAAGCAGCACTGATAAATATTATAATTCATCTGCATCTGCTCGAGCATTGCATATATGCATTTGACACCAAGTACTATACTATAAACGCAATACAGACGATTGTGACTGAGACATTGATGTAAATAATAATGATGTTCTGCAAGGAGCCTTGCAGATTAAATGTTACACAAATATAGTGGAGTATGTGCTCATAAGGGGAACGGTGACATGGTGGTTAGCACTGCTCGACACTGGGAACCCAGCAAACCTGAGTTTAATTTCTGGCCTGGGCTAATTAAACAGCAAGTTGCATCTGAAATAGCTATGTGATCTCCAATTAACTAACCTAACCTTACCAGTGTGGTGAGGTATGGTCAAACAATCCACGAAAAATACATGTGGGTTTATCATAGGAGTGTAAATTATTATTGTATGCTCATACCTAGGTAAATCCAAACAAATTTTTTTTTATATATATAGGCTCCTCCAAAATTATAGCTTCGAGGTTCATTTTACTCACAGGACTGGGCAGCCTAAAGTTCTAAAATGCATTAAGTCTCGTGATAACACATAGAAATATAAAATTGTCATAATCGGGAACCAAGTACATTTTCTCCCATGGGTTGTGACACTGCCAGTTTACAATTCCATTCAAACTAGAAGGCACACTATTAATTAGAATACATTACAGGGGTGGTACAGTCGTCATCACACTGCATGCACTATTAACCTGTCGACCAAAGTTCAATTCCTGGTCATGGATAACATCAGTGGCAAGTGATATCAGAACTGGTCCTGCCCGCCGTCTTCACCAATTCAAAATGGTGAAGTATGGTAAACAATACCCACGACCAACATGGTGTTTAGATACTACTGTATACACACATCCAAATTTGTATTTTTACAGACACCTTTTTAACCTTACAGAATAAGACCGTTGGAGCATAACTCTGTTAGCGAGCTCATATTTTCCCACACCTCCGATTAGCACAGTGTGAAATAATTTCAATATTAATCTATTAAAATACATCTGCCATCTGGTATAAACAATTTACATAAATATAGGCCAGCAAATGGAATAGAGGTGGTGTCCGTGGTGTCAATTGTCACATACATATCAAAAACAATGACATGTACACAAACATTTAACATCTATAATAGCGGATAAATTACGATCTCTCCACGATGAAGGGCCACTGACAAAAAAAATCGCATGTGTATTTATTTATTTCAGAATGTGTTGACTTATTTCAGCCCATTGAGCTCAGCAGCTCTTTTGCAAGGATGACCACAGCCCAAGATCCCCAACAGTAATGGCATCGTTATTGACGAATGTGTTGAGTTTTTCTTTTTTTAATATATATACGTGTGCTTATGTGTTCAAAAGGAACCATAATTTTAATGTGGGTCCTGCTTGGGATGTCTGGCCAACATCCTTATCGTGAAACAGTATTTTTACGGGCACGACAAAACTTGAGTGCCAGGGAGTGGGGAACCAAAACCAACCCATGTGTATGATGAGGTAACCCACAAACACAAATCGGTTAGCATCCTGCTTCCCATACTGCATCGTAGATGTCGCCTATTTAGCTGTGCAAGTAGATGTCTCGTGCACGCTGCATATCTCAGCGATCACCCAAAAAAACACCTTAACATTTCCAATGACAGGTTTTCTCCAATACACCAAGCAAGCGTTTATGTACTGTGGCTCAATTGACATTTGGTGTAAAAATAAATAAATGAATACGCTCTATTGACTTCACATGAACAGAAAATTTATATATTTTTTTCTAAAATACGGTGTTCAAGTGAGGAAGGACGCACAAAACTTCAAACTCTAAAAATTCCATTAGAAAACGGTCGAACCAGGAGACGTATGTCAGTTTATGGCAAAACCATGTTCATTTTTCAGACTGCAGTGTGTTTTTTCCCCATGCTTATACGGCCATTTGTCGGATTTTCTCAAACTGTGTTCCGTGAGCCCATTATTTTCTGATCGTTATGTAGGGGAGGGGTGAAGGATTTTATGTTTTCAAAATCGAGACTTCATTCCAATTGATCGGTGAATAAATGGGGGTGCTTACGGGAACATCATATACTGTGCACTGTAACGGCAATCCCTTGGTGTTCGGAAGTGATCAATGCAGCTGCGGCTGAAGACAGAAATCACATCCAAGGGACTTTTGAAGTGACGTTACAAGGTTGCAAAAGGTCAAAATGTCATGGATTTTGGCCATTCAAGTCTTGTATGACACTGATGTATTAAGTTGAAAGCTGATTCGACTGCTGTGTCTCATCCTGGTCGTTTTAAGAATAAGAAAACTAAGAATAGTTGGAAAAAAATCGTACGATACTTTCTTTATTGGAATAAACTGCACCCAGCCATATCAATGTGGAATTTCCACAGCTGTCTCATGGCCTTCAACGTCTTCGAAGGGGAGAACCACTGTGAACAGAGCGACGCTTTTATAATTTAAAAAATAAGTTGCAAAATGAACTGTATGTGTGTTGATTGCTAACTGTGGAACAATTTGAGTCACGTGTGTGCAACGTATGGTCACTAGACACGGTTGTCTGAACATTTCGTAAAATAACTGTAGGCTATTGGAGCAAATGCTGTTAGCGAGCATCTGTTAAGGCCAATACAAGAGATGAAGGGGAATGAGGCCAGTGATGTATATGTCCATCTGCATGTCTCCTCAGCCCTGATGTGTTGCTCAACTTACTTAGGCTGTTAGCCTCGCAGAGGCTAACAGCCTAAGTAAGTTGCCAAAGGAGTTAAACCCAGGTCACCGGGGATCAGTCCACAGTGTTGCTAACCACGATACCGCTGCTCTGCAGAATCACGCAAACATAGAGTTTAGTCCATTGGAACCTCATTTGCCAGTAAAAAAACTATGATAATTGTTTTTTTACCCTTCTATCTGGCAACAAAACTGACACCTTTTTTTTAGCACGCCTTTTGGCGTCATCTGGTCCAACCCATGTGAGACTAGGCTCTAAGGAAAGCTGTCTCGGGTGTGGACCAATCAACTTCAAGGACAGTGCATATATTATCAGAGTTTTGTTTTTTGTTTGCATTATGGCTGCAGGTATTGTGGTCTATGCAAACATGACTTCTTGTAAAAAAAAAGTGTCAATTTTGTTGCCAGATAGAAGGGTAAAAAAACAATTATCATAGAGTTTAGTCTCAATGACTTGCTGGCACAGGTACATACTGTAAGCAAGCACCTATTAAGGGCTGCCATTGTGCATTAGAAGGGTGGCGAGGCCCAGTGCCATGCTCAGCTTCCGTGCCTTTGCACAAACTCACACAGTCAAAAGCCTGATGTCACTGCATCCTGTTTACATCTTAGTTTAAAGTGCCGAGGGGTTGCCTTGCCACAAAAAAGCACTCCCCTCTCCTCCAGCTGCCATCGACCATCTACGAGAGCGTTGCCATTGAACCCGCTCGAATGCGTGGGGGGGCCTTTGTGTTTACAGCTTCTATCGCTCTGGCGAGCACTGCCCCATGAATAATTCACACGAAGATCAATGACCTGCCATTGGCGGTCACGTTCACTCGACAATAGGGTTACATTAAGTGTACAATACGGCTTTGATTGTTGAAGACCAACGCTGCAATTGGTTAACAGCACTGCTAACATTAGCATTGCGATACAACAAAACAGGGGTTAATTTGCCATACACAACAGCTATATTGTTCTGTATTTACAACACAGTCAATAAAATAAGTGTAATCCATTAATCCAAGGTGGTGGTGCAGTGGTGTTAGTGGTTAGTGCACTGCGGTATGAACGAAGCTACCCTAATTCAATTCCCGACCACAGCTAACACTGGTGCAGAGAGATCTGATCCGGTTCCAAGCCCCTCCTTACAAGCCTGCACGAACCACTGTGATGAAGTATGGTCAAACAACTTCCATGACCAACCTGGTGTGGGGGATGCCATCATCTAGCAATGAAATTGAAAAGGTTGCAAATTATGATTTTATTGCAGGCAGAGTCGTTGTTGAAATTGGAAATTTTGGATATCACATTGCATACCTGTCAACCCATACGGTTTACCCGTATTCTTGTACAGGGAAGTTGAGTTTTCAGGTCAATACGGCGTACAGTCCTTTTAATACGGGCAAACTATAATATTTTTGTCTATTTGTTTGTGTTTCTCCCTTGTGATGGGACTTTGTAGGATGAACATTGAGATTTATAAGGGCACTGGGTGACCAAAAATGGTTTGAATTGATCTGTAATAATTTAGGCACTGTTAAGGGGTTGACAAGTACGAAATTGGCATTAAAAAACTCTACTTTTGCGAATTATGCCATAGGTTCCTTGATATTCACTTCACGGTGGGGGGGTGGGGGGCTTTGTTAATAAAGGACGGCAGCGATTACAGTGCTTGGCAAGTGCGGAAGTTAAGTTGCCTACTCAGTGAAACCGAGCCCAGTATCCTGAAGCCAAATGAAAAACACCCACACTTTGCATGTTGCCTCTGCTTGTTGAAATTTCACTCCAGTGCTGTGTATATACAGTGCTGAGAAAAAAGGTTGTGAACCCCAATGATAATTAGGAAAATTCCATCGTTTTACCATGATAGACTTCAATCAAAACTGGTCTTTTCCTAAATACCCAATAAGGTTTATATTAACAAATTCCATGTCTTTTGAAAGAAAATGATGTATGAATTAAACAAACAATGAGTAATTAAGGTTCAGTGTATGTGAAAATGTAAATGAATCCTTGGTTTCATTAGCTCAAGGGACTAATTAGAATTAGGTGTTTAAATAATTAAGTAGCTCTTCAGGGATGAGTTTGGGAGGCCCTACCCTATGTAAAGATTTTAAACTTTGTGAGTTTGGTCTTTACCATACAGGTGTGTGTGGACCTCAGAAAAAGAGTTATTGATGCTCATCAGTCCGGAAATGGTTACAAACAATTTCTAAGGATTTGAGGCTCCACCAATCCACTGTCAGACAGTCTGCAAATAGAGAAAGTTCAAGACCACAGTCACTCGACCCAGGAGCGGTTGTCCACCCAAAATCTCTCCAAGAACAAACCGGAAAATCGTCAAAGAAGTCACGAAGATCCCCAGATAAACATCCAAGGATCTGCAGGTCGGCTAATGTGAGGGTTCATGACTCAACTATCGGAAAAAGACTGAATAGGAATGGTGTTCATGGAAGGATAGCAAGGAGAAAACGACTGCTCTCCAAAAATAACATTGCTGCCCTTCTGAAGTTCGCCAAAGAGCACATACTGTAGATGATCCACAAGACATTTGGAACAATGTTCTCTGAACAGTTGAGTCAAAGGTAGAACTTTTTGGCGTCAATAAGAAACATTATGTTTGGCAAAAACCAAAGACTGATTTAGAACAGAAGAACTTCATCACAACCGTCAAGCGTGGTGGTGGGAATGTGATGGTTTCGGACTGCTTTGCTGCCTCAGGACCTGGATGGCTTATCATTGACACAACCATTAATAATGCATTGAATCAGAAGATTCTAGAGGAGAATGTCAGGCCATCCGTCCGTGAACCAAAGCTGAACCGAAGGTGGGTCTTGCAGCAAGGCAATAATCCTAAACATACGAGCAGATCTGCAATGGCTACAGAAGAAGAAATTCTGCGTTTTACACTGGCCTAGTCAAATTCCAGATCTAAACCCCATCGAAATGTTGTGACAGGACCTGAAGCGAGCTGTCCATGGAAGGACAACCCTCAAATGTCACCAAGTTGAAGGAGTTCTGTCAGGAGGAAATCCTCAAATCCAATGTGAGAGAGACTGACGAACGGTTACTGGAAATGTTTAGTTGCAGTCATTGCTGCTCAAGGGGGTGTCACCAGTGACTGAATCTAAAGGTTCACAAACTTTTTCACACGTGGTTATTTAATGTAGAATCATTTGAGGATGAATCAATGTTGAAAGATTATGTTTTTGTGTCATTTGTTTATTCAGGTTATCTTTATCTAGTATAAGACTTAGATTAAGATCTAATAACATTTTAGGTTTGAAAGATGTAAAATATATGAAAATCCTAAGGGGTTCACAAACTTTTCTCGGCACTGTATACTTATCGTATTTAACATTGCCATTTTCAAAAGCTTATTCCCTCTCTCTACAATCTTGAGTTTGAGGAAAAAAAAGGTTTTCTTTAACATTATTTTAAAACACTTGCATTACACTCCATCCTTCTCCACCTAGTATGAGTTTGTATACTTATAATAAATGTTGATGATTCTGATTGATCACAAGATACAATACTGTATATAGCCTATTTGGGTGCATACCTCATAATGGCATATAGGTCATGAGCTGCCTGGTGGTTTTGGGGTTAAGACTGTGGTCAGAACACTGAGCCAGCACTCCTGAGATCAGATTTCGAACGTGGTTTTGAGTTGCATGATTAAACCGCACCTCCGATTAGCACTTTTGACTACGTATGGTGCAAAAGAAGTTCCACATAAATACAAACCAGGTTGTCAAGTCTAACTTAGTCTAACTACAGCAGAACTTCACTAATCTGTGATCCAAAAATAATCAATGGTTTACGACTGCTCCTGTCATCCAGAAATCTGCGACACACAGCGTCAGCAGGGTTTGTGCAGATGAAGTTACCTAACCGGCTGCACCAACCTCGTAATCCGCACATTTTTTGCGGATTTTTGGAATATTGCAGCCGGTTCCTCTCGAAATTTGCGGCACATTGTCAACGAACCATGGTCACGAAACCGCGATGCGTGGGAGTGGGCAGGGCTTACGGAGAGCTACAGATAGACAGAAGAAGCTGCAGGGGAAAGTGGAGCTGCGGTGGGGAAAGCGAGGTTGCAGAGGAGAAAAGTTGAAGGGAGAAAAGTTGGTAGAAACTGTTTAGAGTTTACGTCGCACAGACATAAATGTACTTATGTGATATGTTAAGTAGAAAATTGTCTTTCATTTTTACTGATTTGGATAATAAGTCTAAACAAAAAAAATGGCAGATTTGAGCTCATGGGTTTAAGCAAACGTAGTCTCCTATAATTTGTAAATTCCGCCCATCGTCACAACACACAAACACACACATAAAAGTCATTCTGAGAGTTTGGGTTAGCGACGTTAGCAAGTACTTTTCAAGAATGGTGCAGCACACGGTGATGGGCTGGTGTGACCAGCATAACAACCAGTTGGGGTTGTCTTCCAAATGCTGATGTTTACACAACACCACTCATTTAAAGCTGAGTGCGCCTTGGTGAGGCCCAAGACGCACACACACACACATTCTCTGAGTAAAATCAAGCGCTTTTAAGTTCAGAGTGCTAACTGGCCTATCAGAATTGTGTAGGCCATGCACACAAACACACAGTGAATTCAGTGAGCCATTTAGTTTGGTTCATAAATGCATGACACGATTAACACAAGTAAATGGGCCTGGGCATAACACATGGCTCTATGAGATAAAAACTAAAACTATGTTTTATTTTACCAGATAAAGCTCACTGAGCTATATCGCTCTTTTTCAGAAGCGACCTGGCTACAAATGATAGCTCAACGAAGTGGCTTATCATGCAGAATGTATTGCAGCCAAATACTCTAATCGCATGTTTTTCAAAATGTGGAGGGGGAAACTCGAGGTCCCAGAGAAAAATCCACGCGACCACGGGAAGAACATGCAAACTCCAAATATACAGGCGTCAGGGTTGAGATCGAACCCACGACCTTCTGTATACCAGGCGAGGTATTTAACATCTCACTACCGTGGCGCCCAAATGAATGAAACTGGTGATGGATTGGCAACTGAAGGAGGGAATGCTTCGAAGAGGATAACCACCAAATATATAGAGCAATGAGGTCAGTTTATGTGCAGGTGATGAATGGTAGCAGCACTGGACTGTAATGGATGTCAATAGCGTGGGGAGACCTTAATCCAGCAGTGGATAGACAATGGTTGCTGCTGCTGCTGATGATGAGACGTGTATTCGAACAATAACAGCTGATGTGTGGAAAATGAAATGCAAATGAGGATGTGATTTTTTGTTTGTTATCAGGAAACTTCACAGGTTACATTATTAATTACAGGGCCAAGGAAAAAACGGAGAAATGTAAAAGCTGTGTGGACCGAGGAAGTGATTAATTTTAAACTAGACGGCGGCAGCAGGTGCATGACTGCTTACACGAAGATGTTCAATTGCCAACAAGTAATTTCGTACGTTCATACTGCAGTTAATGTTAGGTTAACATGAAGACATGAAAACAAGATTACAGTACAGCAAAATAGATTCATTTCACCATGGCTACCATTGGAGCAGTGTATGTAGGTGGATGTTGAAGTTGACTCAATGCTAAGATATCCATTCATTCATCACACATAATTAGCGAAGGACCCTTGCCCCAAACGTGTGACCTCTTGCGACGGCGTTTGCGTAAACTGCTCTTGCTACCATATACTGGCGTCTCGAGTAATTTGTTGGATCCACGGATCACGGGGACGACCACGAGGGCATCACGGGGGCGTCGCTTTTGCTTTGAGGGTCGCAGTCCACTGTGAACATCAACTGCCAACCGAAATTGGAGTTTGTGCATGCGCTGTTCCTATGACAGATGGTGCATTTGGTCTTCTGCTGTCCTACATCGAGGAACACAGCGTCGAGCAAATATGTGGGCAAAACACCGGACACACGGGAACCGACAGTGATGCTAGCTCATTCATGCGCAATTTTGTACACTCAACGTATAACAAACTGTGAATTGGATTACTTGAAAGAAGTCCTTATTTTTTCAGATGGCTTAATCACGGGGTTCATGTCACGCTTACGATATGCCAACTGGCACTGACCGTAACTCAACTTAAAATACAGTTAACCCTTGGCAGATTCTCAGGGTTGCGAGGTTGCAAATTAACCACGCTTGGAAATAAATATGTTTACGCATGTGCCGGTTTCATTATGAACAGCTCCCTCACTGCTGAGGCCCGTGACTCTGTGCGCACTTGATGACAAACGAGTTGGCAAGTGACACATTGTGTGTTCACCCCCATTCTATGTAACTCAACAATGAATCTTGATCTTCCTGGTTCTTTCGGTAAAGTCACGTAGAAGGGAAATAATAAAATAATAAAAATACAACATAATAATATAATATATAACAAAACATAATAAAATAATATAATATGTTTTATTTGTATTATTTTATTATTTCCCTTCTACGTGACTTTGCCGAAAGAACCAAGAAGATGAATCCCTGCAGTCACGAAAGCTTTAAATCGAAATTTAATTAATTCTGGCTTAAAGCTTTCGTGACTGCAGGAATTCATATTCTTTGGGTCTTTCGGTAAAGCCACGTAGATAGAAAAAAATAATAAAAATAAAAACAATATCACGACGTTTCGATCGCAACACAAGCAATCATCATCAGGTGAAAAAAGAGGGGGAAAGCTGCTGACGTAAGGCTGTTTATAAAGGTTTAGTGATGGGCGGGGAGGCTAATGTTCGTGTAGGAGAGGTCTCCGTAACCGGCAGTAGGTCTTACCCCAATCAAAGAGCTGTTTACAAAGGTTTAGAGATGCTTGTAAATGTTAGCTCGGAGAGAGCTAGGAAAGAGCCATCGTCACATGGAGGTGGAAAAGGATGGCAAGCCGCCATTTACTAACACAGCTAACGGTGGCTGTGTTAGTGAATGTAACTCAGAGAGTCGAAAATAACTGGTAACATAGGTAGGTAGGAAGGGAACATCACCGCCAGTTATGACCTAAACTGGTTAATAACGTCCTTCCAATGATTGCTCAGTTTGTAACCATCTTCTCGGTTGAAATTGTGTCTGTGTTTATATATCTGGATGGCTTCATGAACAAATCTTTTTTCACCTGATGACGATTGCTTGTATTGCGATCGATATTGTTATTATTTTTACTATTTTTTCTATCTACGTGGCTTTACCGAAAGATCCAAAGAATATAAACAATGAATGTTTCTGTAATTTACATGTTTTGTATTGTCCATGTTTTTTGTTACCCACCCCTCCTCCCCATCACCCTGGATAACGTACATTTGAGAACGTACATTTGAGAATGTATTCGTATCCATAATAGAGGTTTTTGGGTTATTATTACTCGTTGAACATGTGCACAAAATGTATTCTCAAACGAGCAATGGAGCTTTGATAACCTCGATTGGGCAAGCCCTGAGCCGTGGCTAAAATTCCACTTTAATATGACGAGGCAGTTCCGATTTAATTCAGAGGTTGACCGACTGTTGATATTTTGCAAAGCAGTAATGATTTTATCTACCTCGAAGGAATGGTGGACAACCTTACAACCGTGATCCATGCAGTCTTAGCAGCAGCAGCAGCGTCACCCAGATTGTAAATTGTTCTCTACTGATAGACATGTAATGATTCACCCTTTGAATGAGATAAAGGGTTCATCCTGGCAACGACGAAAAAGCTCAGAGCCGTGACAGACCCAAGTGTCTCACTTACGAAGGTGCTTGTACAGAAACAACAATACAGTTCCAGTCTCGAGCGGTACTAACTCTCTGATCCCCGTTCACACGTCGCTCACTCCCATACCCACTCTCCCAGGAGAGCGATGGCGAGGATGGCGATGTCAGGCAGGACGTCGCAGGACTCCCACGCTATGGCGTCACCATCGCTACGGCTTCACAGGACGGAGGCTCCACCATTTACGTCATCAAGTCGACTGCGGTGGGTGGACTTAAACCTAAATATACTCCGCCACACCAGCGAAACAGATCCACTTCAATCAACGGCGAGCAGCACAAGACTTTGAAATCCCAAGAACCACTGCATGAAGCCGATGAGCTCAAGTGAAGCTTATTATTATTATTTACTCCAATGTTCATCTTGCAGATTGGCGCTGTGGTTAGAGCACTTGACTCATAGCCTGGAGGTTGCGAGTGAGAATTCCAGTCGAAATTAAGCCTGACTGATTATAATAATCCCACTGGGGTCAATCACGAGACTCATGACAGCGTGGCAACCAAAGGGGAGAACACTTCCAATAGAACGTCCACTGCCAAGACGGGGCAATGACATTGGCTCGTGTGCAGGTGCTAGATGGATTGTTGCTTCGCAAGAGCATGAGAAATAGCGATGGCTTGTGAAGGCCTTCATCAGCAGTCAATAGAGCATGCCTAATGATGATCATTAGCTTGGTAAGTGAGTTCTATTTTGTGGGAAGTCAACATAATTTGTCTCATGTGTATACTGATCCGCACTATGGAAATGTCGGATTCTCAAGTTTGAATCAGGTTTGCTTGATTTGAGTATTTTCTTAGGCTTGTCTTAGTACAGGGCCATACTGATGATTTTCAAGAATGTGTCAATTGAGTCTCAGGACTAAGGAAAAGCTCACTAGGGATGTTTGGCCAATTTGTTGTCAAGTAATGTTCCATATTGAATGAAATCCATTTTGAATTAAACCAAAGAAAATCTAAATATTTGAGTTTCCAGTTTTCACAGAAATGAGAATCAGCCAATTAACTTTGAGTGGCCTCAATTGGCAGGGCTCAGGCAGAGTTGGAAATTCCACATTACCATTGAAGGTATTTTTATTTATTGCGCAACCACAGTTGACTTCCGACATAAATCATTTCCATTTTTAACTGGCTGAGTTGCTCCTCAACTTGAATGTGAACTCACAACCTTCTGATTGAGAGAGGAGCGCTCTGCCACAGAATCACCTGGCCTGACATTATTGAGTGGGGTGGGGCGGTGACACAGTCGTCAGCGCACTGCGCGAAGAACCTGAGCCCCTTAGTTCACATCCCGACCACTGATGGTATCAGTGGCGAGCGAAATCTGAACAGGTCCTGCACTTGACCCACTTCTTCACCAACATGCACTGATCAGTGGGGTGGTAAAGTTTGACCAAACAACCCCCAATGATCGACACAGCATGGGGAGGCCTTTCATTCAACAGTGGGTTGACTAAGGGTTGTATATTGCTATTGCTATAGACAAGTGAATGAGCCACACTCCGCTTGCTATATTAACTGCACCGCGCTCGTTGTGTTTGTGGTTGCGCGATTGCACCGGCAGCTGGAAAGTGGCGTTTCCCAGAGCGTGGACCGAGAGTACGAGGACTTTGAGTGGCTGCACCAGAGTCTGCATGAGCAGGAAGGAATAGCAGGCCTGTCCGGGGTCGTGGTGAGTTGCGCGTGTGCAAGGAGCGCCTATCACGGTCAACGTTTGCCAATTTTAACACGTAGACTTCCGCGACCAGTGTTATCCATAAAAGGAGTTTTCGGTTAGATTTCGGGAATATATGTAACGGGTTCCGGAGACACTTGTAGAGGTAACTTCTTTATTCCAATTGAACAGCACTCCAACAGTCCAGTCCAACAGTCCAACACCCACAGCCTAGCTACACTACTCTTCCCAGGGTTTTCAGATGGCTGGTCTTGGGTCTTGGGTCTTGAGCTATAACTGGCCCCGATCGTCCAGGGAGCTCCCCTTTTATGCTTAGTCCCCAACGAGGGGTGGGCCGTGTGCGCCCCCAATGGCGCCAAGGGGCTTAAGCGCCTGGGCCGCCCGGGAACCCAACGCCTGGCGCCAAGAGGCTTAAGCGTCTGGGCCGCCTGGGAACCCAGCGCCCGGCGCCAAGGGGCCCAAGCGCCTGGGCCGCCCAAGGTCCCAGAGCCCCCAGCAGACCCTCCCTTCTTATGTCACTACATATACATTATGTCATGAACCCGCCACCACTCGGCAAAGTCAATGAGCCAATTAGTAAGGTTTGTCACGTAAACAGAACGTGCCAATGAGTTACTACTTCAGTACACGGGTGTATTGGAGAGTAAACCCAGCAACATTTACAATTTAAGTACGACGTTTTGCTGGTGATTACAATCAGCTTCATCAGGCGATTTGCCAGAATTGTACATGTTGTTGGGTTTACTCTCCAATACACCCGTGTACTGAAGTAGTAACTCATTGGCACGTTCTGTTTACGTGACAAACCGAACTGATTGGCTGTATTGGGTGGTGGCAGGTTTAACAACACATTTATATTTATGCTTTATTACCCAAAAAAAACGTTATTATGAACATTTGCCAACTATGAGCTGTACAGCTGTTTGATGTGTTTTCATCATTGCAAAAAGGGATGATGTCCGATGGTCAAGGGTGATGATGGAATGGCAGCCAAAGCATGGAGCATACCTTAGCGGAGGACCACAGTGGGCATGAAGCGAAGAGATTGGCTCAATGCATTGTTGCATTGGAAGACTGAGTTCTTAATCCAGCAATGGACAGATCAAGTTTGATGGTTATCATTATCATGACTGGCAATGCCTGTTGGGTAATAAACGAGGAGTGCATGAATGAACACAATGTGAGTGCTGGTAAAAGAGACCTTCTGAAATTATCTGAAGAGTAGTTCTCAGTTCTGTGTCATCATCCCCTGGAGCCATTTGCCAACAGGACATGATGCTCTACTGACTTGAAGGAGTTCCAAAAAGTAATTGCTGTGCCTCGTGACACGACTGCCATAATGGCACAACGGATATAACTGCAACGTGTGTGTGTGTGTGCGCGTGGCATGAACACTGTTTAGTTCCCTCCGCTGCCGCCCGAAGCTGGCACCCCCATCACCAGCGCAGAGGCCAAGATGAAAAAGCAACTTGGTGAGAGTTTTGCCCACACCAACACTATGACGCCCATCAAAGACATATACAAAGATAGGCTCATGTAGCCTCAACAGTTTTGGAGCGAGTGCTGTTAGCAAGCACTTATGAAGGCTGGCACAGCACAAGGGTGGCCAACACCACGCCTGGCTGCCTTACTTCTCCTTTGTGGAGGTGTTTACAAATTGCACTGGGTACTCATTTGAGGCCGAGTCGACCTAGGGGAGGCTCAGGACTGGTTTAGATAATACAGGTAGGAACAATGTTCCACACTGCCCACCAGGGATTAATTGTCTGTCTGTCTGACTGTTTGTCTGTCTGTCGTGCATAAATAAATATATAATACACACAGCTCTTTGATTGGTGGAGACCTTACAAACAGCTCTTTGATTGGTGGAGACCTACTGCCGGGTACGGAGAGGGGAGGTGCCTAAGGGAGGAGGGTCAGGGGAGGAGCCTAAGGGAGGGGGGAGTCATGAAAGGGGCCTGAGGGGGAGGGTTCAGAGGAGGGGCCTAAGGGAGGGGGGGTCAGGTGGAGGGGCCTAAGGATATGGGGGGTTGGTCAGGGGAGGGCCTAAGGGAGGGGGGTAATGGGAGGGGCCTTAGCAAGGGGAGGGGGCTGGGTGGGTCACCCCGTGGTGCCCTTATAAAACTCAACGTTTAACCTACACACTACACTATACACGACACGATACACTACACTTATACAGGTAGTAACAGCTTCCACACTGCCCACCAGGTATGAGTTGTCTGGCTGTCGTGCACGAATGCGCTGTCCAACCAAGCACCTACCTGCCCACTCCGAAGGAACGTGTTAGATGCTGGTGTTGGCCGCTCTCCACTAAAGCCCATCAAATCACACATACACATGTCAGACTACGATAATCAGCAGTGGGTGGTGGTGCTCGCCGATTGTGGGGCCCTAAGGATTGTATTGGTAAAAACCTTAATGAGAAGACATAGACAAGAGATATAGATATCATGAGAGGAGGGAAATGTAGACGAAATAGAGATGTAGTGAGATGACAGATGCAGACAAGATAGAGACGTGATAAATAATTTGGCGTTTATGTTAATGAATCTGGTTTTGTTTATTAGGATTTTAACTTGAGCTGATATTGATGCACCTATATGTTTACATGAATCCGGAGCTCAATGAGTATACTTAGGCTTTGGATGTGTTAGCTTTCTTAAACCTAGTGCCACTACCGACGAATCACATGACGTGCCACTCACAGTTGTGGGGAAGACATACCACAATCTATTTGCAAATCCAACAGGAGATGTGTCAAATGCATACACAACAGGCGATTCATATTTGAGTGAATTATTTGTATTGTTTTCCTCCTCCACACGTTCTTTCAGGTGATGGGGAATGTGTATGATTGGGCGAGATCTGTTATTTTCATGCTTGTGTTACACTACAGGGGGCAAGTCAATAGGTTTTGACTGCAGAATATTAAAAAGTAAACATAGTCACGCACACTCATTCCATGGTTTGTAAGGGTTTTATAGGATACTGATTGCTGTGCCTGGCCAGTATTGCAGCTGATGACACTTGGCATGCTTCCGTGCAACAATAAAACGCAAACCAATACAAATAATACTATCTCTGTTTCATTACTAATGCCCATGGATGACTAAGACGTTCAAAAGAAAGTGTATCTATTAATGTGATAATACATGCCAGTGTGGCTCGCGCATGTGGGTCTAAAGTGTAAGCACATAATTGGATGGAGGTTTTCTTACTGGAATGAATTGCCAGATTGTTAAATACACGCTTTCCAACCATCAGTGCACTTTATTTAATGATGAGTTCGTAAAGGAGCAAAGTCGTCTTCCTCAATAGCAGTGGCGACATTTACTTTAATTTGTTACTTAAAAAACGACATTGTATTTAACCGGTTGTTGTATATAATGCATTGCATACTATAGACATATAGGTTTTCTCGACCAATATTATCCACAAGAGTTGTTTTTTTTTGGGATAGATCGCATTAATATAAATGTGTCGTTAAACCCGCCACCACCCGCCACAGCAAATTAGTGAGGTTTGTCCTATAAACCAAACATGCCAATTTGTTACTAGCACAGCACACCGTTGTGTTGGAGAGTAAACCCACAACATTTACAATTCGAGTACGACGTTTCACCAGTAATTACAACTAGCACCATCAGGCGCTAGTTGTAACGGGTGGTGGCAGGTTGAATGACACATTTATCTTTACGCGATCTCAGTCATCAGGAGAGCTACCTTTAAGGGAGTTTTGTCAATACATTTTCCAGTACAATTTCATGTGGAAGAAAACCGAAGTGCCCAAAACCCCCCACATGTTACAGGGGGATACCTCTCAAGATTTGCACACATCGTTGGATAATATATTTTACTCTCCTGCCACCTGCAGGCACTATCTCGTTCCCCCGTAAAATACATCTTATTCACACATCATCCCTCCATGTCTAGATGATCCACCAACCCTGTCTCTAGGTTGAAGTAATTTCATGACACCAAACCCTTAATGCGTACATTAATTTAATCTTGAAGAGCATACCTTCCTTTGTCAGCTTCTATCAACACAATGCAGATATCTCGAGGCATTGAACAGATCACGGTTCATGTGTGTGTAGTGACGTCAGCCCCACAATGGCTTAGGGCTATGATATACTGTATACCACGTGGGTACAATTGAATTCAGGAGTCACCTTGCTAAAGTGTGACAGCCCTCTATAGCGGTCTCCACTACATCGGCATTCCCTACCCCATACACCCCGATGCCAATCGGTATGATTGGTATAAGCCCAGAGGTATGAAGAGAGGGGATTGGTGGCTGCGAATGAGGAGACAGGGACGAGGGGAGGGAATGGGAGAGGGGGCCGCGTGGATAAGAGGGGACATCAGCAGGAGTGAAGGGGAAAGAGAGCTGTGGATGAAGGAGGGAGCTGTATGCTTGTTGATGAGGAGTATCTGCTATACAAGCATTGGAGTACGACTCTTCTCTGTTAGTTGCAGAGGTTGATAGGGGCCAGTCCCTGATCAGTGCTTCTTTTGTTAAATAAGTGACGAAAATATTCATCAACAAAGTGTTTATTTATGGATTTAAGTTTAGTTTAGTCAACTATGACCATGGTCGAATTAACATCTAACATGACAATTACTTGACTTAAAGCTTTCGTGACTGCAGGAATTCATATTCTTTGGGTCTTTCGGTAAAGTCACGTCGATAGCTTCAAAGAAAATAACAAAAACGAAAAAAAACTACGACGTTTCGATCGCAACACAAGCGTTCGTCATCAGGAAGAAGCTTACCCCCTCTTGTTATTTTCTTTGAACCTATCTCCGTGACTTTACCGAAAGGCCCAAAGAAAACGACAATTACTTTGACCGTCCACCAAAGACCCAAGCATGTGACCGACTGTGGCGAGATGACATTAACGATAATTTAGTAACATTAATAGTGACTGCAGGGGGGGGGGGGGCGAGTGGGGTGATGCCCCTCACAGCAACATTTTATAACAAAGGCTACATGAACACTGGGGTTGAACTTCATCAAAGCACCTGAAACTCATGGCCTTCAGATTTTGTAACCTAGTACTTAGTTCAATTGGAAAACCCTTTCTTGACGTAGTTTCCCGCTGTAAGTTACAATATAAATGCCGATTCCTGCCGTTAGGCAATGCTATTTGTATTGGTAGAGTTTGGCTCCGGCTCACTGAACAAATTGCCCGTGAGGTTACAAAAGCAGCTCTTGTTGCTTGTACAATAGGTGGCTAGTACATGCACGTCAATACAATTGCTACACCCTCACAGCCCCCTAACCACTATCAAACCACTGGCACAATGTAATAGCGTGCAATAAGCCGCTTATGCTGCTGGAGCATGTCATGACCGCACGTGTGTGTGGCACATTGTGGCTCGTGTGCACATGTTCACGAATAAAGCCTGAGTTCCTAGAGCATTTGAGAGCAAGACCACTTGGTTTGATACCCGCTCTAAAGGTATGTACAGATGTATGTTGAACTTCTTTCACACCGTACATGGCTAACCACGCATAGCCAACCACGCAAACTTGTATTTGCACAACAGAATAAACCACAAAGCACAGTGTAATACCGTTAATGTGGCGATGTGGGGTCAGTGCATGTCTTTGATGAAATGTACTGGGATGCACGGTTCGGTGGACTGCACAGAGATGGAGCTGACACGAAACACCCACTTGTAAGCGATGAGAATGGAGCACAGCAAAGAGTGTTTGTTTTCACGCACCTGGGTTTAGATTGTGCGATATTCGCCCTCGTTCTTTTGGGTTCTCAAGATTCTTCCAAAATGCACAAATACACTTTGAGCAGGAATTGACAAAACATCCAAAATCAGATTCCATCGAGGCTTTTCTTGTGACATTAAACAAATATTGAAAATATTTTTTTGTTTAGTGGATATTGAGTGTTTTTTGTCTGTTATTTTTTACGTGTTTTCTCCAGACACTGATAATACCCCACATGTAATGAGGATAATTGGCATATTCCCGGTTGAATCTTGTCTGGCCAAAAAAAAACAATGATCAATCATTAATATAACATAATTTTGTGACACCGCTGCCGTGTGCCTCCTTATTTATTGACGCTTGAGTCTCGCACTGAGGCTACAGAATTGGCATCAAAGGGCATCGCAGCAAAATCCATGTTTGTACTGTACTATGTTCCCAAGTCTATGCTCCCCACCTTCACCAACCCTAATATATAAGCAGCCTAATCACAATAAACCCGATGACCCGCGCGGGGTGAGTAGGCCCTTATCCAGCAGTGGAATGACAACAGGGCTGTACATGTACACGTGTAACAGAACTACCGTTGGTCTCCTGTTTAATGGATGCCTGGCTGGCTCTGCGGAACAGGAGAGCTGTTCACGGCAGACGAGAAGAAGAGAGAATGCAGGGCTTTGGAGAACTACGTCCTTGCTGTGCTGTCTCATCCCATCTTGGGCCACAACCCTGCCCTGCGCAGCTTCCTGATACAGAGAGATGTAAGTGCACGGGCACTCATCAGCACTAATGCCAATAGCAACGGTTCTTAGGGTGGTGATGTGGCCTAGCGGTAGCGCGTTTACCGCTTATTGCAGATGTTTACTGTTCGAATCCAGCGGCCGCCCTGGTTATTACTGCGGGTGTAATAACCGAAATGATACTACAAGCTATCTGCTTCACAGTGGATGTTAAAGATCCCTTTATGTGTTGACTTAAAACTTTCGTGACTGCAGGAATTCATATTCTTGGTTCTTTCGGTAAAGTCACGTAGATATAAAAAAACAATGTAAATAATACATTGAAAAAAAACAATTTTAATTATATTTTATTATTTTTATTTTCTATCTACGTGACTTTACCGAAAGAACCAAGAATATATCCCTTCGTGTGGTTCGCAAGGGGAGGCCGTTGTGTGCCGGTGTCGAGGTCCAATTGTAACACTCGCAAATTACATAATTGGGACGAGACATCGCAGTCATCGCCCCCTACTAATCGGTGTCATTGCCCAGGTCACTCTTGCAAAGTGACTATCCTGGCGTCTTGAGTTCTCAGCTGATTAAACAAAATGAACTTGAACTAAACTGCAGACTCAGTCCACTGCTCGATGTAAAATCCATCACGGAGCAACACGAGCCTGTGCTTCCTCTGCTATGATGTATGGATCCGGAACGTGGATGCTGACAAAGAAAATGGAACAAAAGGCGAAAGTGCAATATGAATGGAAAGTGTACGTTTGGAATTACACTGACAGAAAAAAAAAATGACCACATGGATCACAAAGCAAATACAAATGACAGACGTGATATTGACTCAAGACAAATAATTGGGCTTTGGCAGAGACACCTATTGAGATGATCTATGAAGTCAGACTGTGTTGTCATCTCCAAGGGCCAATCCTGATGATGGGACTCAGTTATTTGATTCCTGCTGTGTTTCAAATTTTAGGCATTAGTCTTTCCTCTGGGGTAAAATTCTTTTATATGCATTTTTAAAAAAAAAATTGCTTTGTCAACGCGCATGACAATTACCCTTTCAGTGTTAGACAGTGAACGTAATAAAACTAGCCTGTAAAATGTGTAATTGTTTGAATAGACCAGAATTAGCTTTCGATTTTGAAAAAAAATGTAATTCTTGCACATTACCCATCCAGATGTGCCATGCTGTGTTGTGCTGTGCGGAGTCCTTGACTCATAAATGGAATAATGAGCTCTAATCCTGGTTCAGGATCATTATTCTGGAATCAACAAATAAGGATCACTTTGTGGATAGCCAACGGTGATCGTCCTTAATGCTAGGTCCTGCCATAGGAATGTGGAATTATCTTCCACTGGCAAAGAGCTATCAATTGAAATAAGCACAGCCCAATTACATTATGAGCACAGTTTTGCTATTGAAAAATGTGGTTTGCTTCAAACTTAAAATGCAGCAGTAAAATGTGTCAAGTATTTCATATCTGCGAAGTATTAAACACATCTGGACAGACACCTATGGTAGTTAAGTACATTGCACTTGTGAATTATATAAGCCAGCCCTTCACTTAGCGGTCATATCTCTGCTGGCAGAGGGCCTCTTTCATTTTAAGTAATATTCGCTTTCGCATGCGCCTCTTTTGGTCTTCGTTCTTTTAGTTAACGCCAAGGACAAAAACCAGGAAAGGCATTTTCAGCAAATTCTCACTGGCAATGGAAGAAATGAGAAAAGAGAACCACAAGGTAAATATGATTGACGATCAAACAAATCAATGTGTTTCTCACTTATTCTGTGTTTCACTGTCACACATAATGCACCGTGTGCCTCTTCCATAGGACATCCATGTTGTTTTCAGCTTTTATAATCAATATTGCACTGAGAATGAAGGATTTAAAGTAAATAGTTGCGTTGCTGACAATATATTCCAGCAGCCAGATTATCAGGTTTAATATGTGTAGTCTATGCACAAGATATTCGTTATATAACTTTTTATAATAAAAAAGACTACCACTTGATTTCTGGGTTCATTACCTAATGAAACTCAAAGCAGTTTGAAACGTCGTTATACATGGCGCACTGAGATCCTTGGATGAATTGTGCATTACAAATGGCAACTAATTATTGATTCAGTCGTGAGAAGATTAGCTTCATTGGTCAGAATTTTATCGATACGGTAACACAACAGATATGTTTGTGAAGGTGACCATCTTGTTGGGTGGTGGAGGGCTAACGACGAGAATTTTGGCATTATTACTACTACGTGGCCTAAACAAAAACAAAGCAAATATGAATTACTCCTTATTTCCTTCCCATAAATGAAAAGATAAGACAAAATAAAACTAAATTATAGTAACTTAACTGTTTTAAGGAATCTGCCGATAATTCTCAAGCAATATCCTCCCGAGCAGAATATATGAGATTCAGTGGCATTTCCCACGACTTATATAGTAATTCTGAACGCGTACCCAACCAACCTCTTATTTTGTTTTAATACCAGGCTTGAAAGCGTCAATGATGTTCCCGCTTGTGTCAGTACGGCAGTCGCGCCACCGGGTGGCAGCAGGGTAATAGCGCAGAGGGTTATTCGGAGACGTGCAATACGGTTGGTGAACGTTTATCAGGCTTGTTGCTCACTGGCAACGGAAATTATTAAATAATTATACCTGTGCGCCAATACACGGCCCACGGATGTGACCTGTGAGAGAGGCTTCTGACACCACGCACAAAACCTGCATAAACGCATTCTCTTTTGTCACCGACGTGCATTCATTCCCCGCGGTCGGTCACACCCCCCCCCTACCGCCTACCGCCTCTTGCCAACCAATTTCAGCTCAACCCCAAGATACAATGGTTTCGAAGATTAGTTTGAGCGGTGTGTAGATTCATCACTGCAATGTCGGCGTGATAAAATTGATTAGCGGGAGAATTGATTCATTGCCTAATCGTGACGAACGGACAATTTAATGCGACGTGACAATTTATTCATGCTCACAGCCATCGGCCACGTGTGCGTTGCAGTTTTGGCTGGCTGGTCAAGAAGATCAATTTTTTCAACTAGTTCAGAATATCACACGATACAATGTAGATGAATCGATATGGGACCGCAGCTCAAGATACTGCACAAATAGAGGGGGGGGGGGGATGTGCACGTTGCTCCGTGTAGCTATGGAAACATGGAGGGTTCTCTGTTCAGGAGGGGAGTGAGTTGAGCGGTAGGAGAATACAGGGCGGAGAGGCAAACGAGATGGTAGGATGGTGAAGATGAGAAGAAATGCACTTCGTAGACAGACACACAGTCAGCTGTGGAGGAAAACCTTGAGCCTGAACTTGAACAGGGGAAGGATGTCAGCAGTGTATGAAACTGCCAAAGGAAGAGACTTCTAGACAGTGATGAAAAAAACCCAGTATGCATCCTTGCAGTCACAAAAGCTTCAAATCTAGACAGTGATTTTTCAGTCTTTGGTAGAACGCAGATAAACAGATCACGTCTTTGAATAACGATCTGCAGGTAATGCATAGGCCTGGACAGTATTTAAGCGCAGCCATTAAGAATTTTAACAATCTAGCAAGAAGACAAATTTTCTTTTACAAAAAAAGCATCGCTGAGACTCAAGACTTTTTTGCAGGATGCTCTTGCATTGAGTTGAAGGACAATCCTTTACTTTGTGTGTGTGTGGCAGGAAACAGGCATTCAGAGTAAACCAAACACACATTTAAAATCCATATGGGTAGATCAGCAAACTTACTGCACTGCCACACATTGGCCACCTCGTCGTCTAGCGAGTCAGGAGTGATTGACACGATCAAATCTTTGTGATCCATCAAACCCGTACACAAAACCATGGATTGCATATCCGGCATGAATACCTACCAATAAGAAACGGTGTTTAATGTGCACTGATTACTTTACAAATGAATATAAATTACTCTCCTCTATAAAAAAAAACACAATTTATACACATATATACATGTGTACGCGAGATAACATATTTTTTGATATTCTCACAAAAATGAGCAGATTTACATAAAATGAAATTCTCTTATAATATAATGTGGATTTGGAGATTACCTACATATGGCCATATCTCAAGACTGCAGAAGCAGCGAGCAGAGTATGAATTATGAACGCTGCGATTGCATTTGAGTGCGGGTCGAGGAGTGACGTTTGGTGTGCACTCATCATCATACTGTGAAGAATGCATTCTTGATGTATGGGATAATAAATTGATTACTTTTTACAACTCATTTGTATTGCTCAGGACAACGACCCCATATTTCAACAGGAGAGGCAAGTCAACACGACCCTTATCAATGAATCCAAAGCTGCGTTGGAGGTAAAGAATAAGAGCCTTTAGCTACATTTAAAATTATTGCAATTCAACAGCGCTACAACAATTGTGTATTTGTTCACTCGTACCAGTGCGACTATTTATATATTTCGCTGCCTTTTCGCGTGTAAAAGCATACATTATCTAAACGGGCAACTTCTATTTATTTGCATAGTTTTCGGAGATTAGCCATCTTCCCAGGGTAATTTTGTGTCATTATATTTTCAGCGACAAATATTAACACGTCAAAGCGCAAAGTAAACATTTCGCATTAAAATGCAACTCTGAAAAGACAGTTTCAAATTTGAACAAATTGCTTTTCATTCAGTGGAATATTAATGCAAACGTACCATTTACTGCAATACTAATAATGTGACACAAGCCACGTGGTCCTGACCCAGCCAATAGAAAAGCAGCACAATTAACTTTGATAGATATAAAAAAAAATTGATGCGGGATTTAATTAAGCAATTTTATTCATGAATCGGTTTTCATTCTGATTGCTTGTTTTGTAATGTTTAACATCATAATAGAAAGAAAGGTTATTTAGGATTTTCATGAAAATTTCTTAACCCCAAAAGTTGAAAATAACTCTGTGTAAAGACCATTCACATTACTGTCGTGTCGTTAATTTTTGTTTACATATTTGTTGTTCATAATTTCTCATTTCACATTTGCAAACACATCCACAATACAATGGACTGATTTTGTTTTTCTATTATCACAGAAACTGCTGGAGTTGGCAGTGGCCGAGCAAAGTAAGTTTTTGCATGAAGTTTATTAGAAGTTAGTGTGTACGCGTCGTTAAACATGCATTTGAGATTCCACCGAAGTATGTTTTAGCCATGTCTAGTTGAAGAGATTGAACTTTTATTAATGTGAAGGGCTATGTAGCAAGTAGGTTACTGGGTAACTTTGTGGTCAGAACACTTGGATCACAATCGGACAGGTTGAAAAAGTACAACACGTGTTAGAGTTCAACTCAGCCATACTATTCTTATCGCCAATAAAGCAAGTACCGTTTTGTTTAAATTCCCCAGCAATCATCAGACTGGAAATGAAGAATTTCCACTTCTGGCTTTGGGTCTTTAACAGCCAAGCATTGCCTCATAGCTTGTTTTTATTAGGAAGAGTGATATTTAAGTTCACGTGTGATTTGTAAAAATTTGAATGGTAAGTGTGAGCTTTCTCCAGCCGCTCCAGTTTCCTTCCGCTCTAAAAAACGGAAACAAAAATAACCAGCCAAACATCTAAAGCACAACCCACCTGTGAAGATGTTCTTGAGACGCAGTGTTGTTTTACTGGGTGAACATTTATGCAATGATCTTTATGGGATTTATAGACATGATATTGATGTGGGGCAGTGCCTCTAGCTTAGTTGCTGTGGGAGGCCCATCGGGAAGCCTTGACATGCCTTCTCTTCTTCAGGGCTTGCACTGGCCTGTGGTCATTTGTCTACCACGTTGCTGTCCACGATCTCCGAGAATGACAGCTACAATGAGAAGCTCTTCTGCAGGTGACCTGTGACGCACATGCACAAAGACAGGGATTCCACGTGCACCCTTCGGCAGGCCAAGTGTCTGTCGGTGAACATCTATTGATGTCGGCATGGCGCATGGGGTGGTGTGGCCGGAGCCAAGTCCATCCACATGTTTCCCCAGTGCTGATGTTTATAGACTGCACTGGGTACTCCTTTACAGCTGAGTTGACCTACGGAGGGCCCAGTATCAGATTTACGTACACACGTAGAAATACATATGCCACTAAAAACCTGATCTGACAGCTGGAATAGGGGTGTACTTGGCAGAATTCCAGACATTGTACAAATACTACTTCAGTAAGTTTTAAGAAGAAATAATACGTTGAATAATAAGTGGATTGGTGGAAATTCGTTCAAGTAAATCTGTAACCTCAAACAAACGTGTTTTTAGATATTATTTTAAAATAAAACAATACTTTCACATCAGTCAGGTGTACAACCACAGCAAGCTCTGATGCTATCACTGCATCAACATTAAAATTTATGGGATCGACATTAGTGATATCACTAGATTGCCACGGACACACATTCGAATGTAACTTGAACATATATAATCTCACAAGCAAAGCTTCAACCTCATGTGAAATAGCCAGGGACATAACACCCAGGAAAGTATCTACCCACCACTGCTGCTGCCCCCACGCACCACTGTTTGCTGTCCCCATGCACCACTACGTACTGCTGGACCCCCCCCCTCCGCTTCCACAACCCCCACCACTACCCACTCATGCTGCCTCTAGCTCAAATCAACAACGCAGCTTGAGTCCAGAGTTTCCAAGTCTCACAGGTCCCAAACCTGTCTCTTGAAGAAGGCATGGGGCCTAAAGAGGAGGGGGCAGGGGGAAAAAAATACTTACATCTGCATAAAGAGAAGTGCTTTAACCATGCACTTCCTTGTTGGTTTAAGGAAAGTGGTGGTGCAGTGGTCCGTGTAGTACGCCATAAAACCACTCGCGTTTGATTCCTGGCCATGGCTAACGTCAGTGGCGAGTGTCCCAAACTGATCCTGGCCCTCTCTTCACCAACCCGCACCTGACTCGGATGGTTACGTCGGTAAAACAATCCCCCATTACCCACACAGCATGGGCAGGCGTTCATATCCTACGTGGATTGACAAAGTGCTGTAAATTATTACGAATGTCCATCAGTGCATTGCATGAGACACCACCGTTAGGGCTCGGCTGTGAGCTACGTTTCATTTCGTGGTGCTGCTGCGATAAGGGCACTCGACTACCATTTGGTAGGTTGTGAGCTGGGAGTTGACTCAGCCCATCATACCTTAGGGTCAATAAAGTATGTACAACTCTGTGGAAAGTCAAGAGTGTGTTTCTCGTGGCTGGGCTGGTACCCACCATGGGAATTTGTAATTTCCACAAGTGGCTCAGCTTTATAAAAGGATGATTTAGAATAAATAAATAAAATTCAGACTCTAAATGTAAACTGCTCGGAATCAAATTTACATCACTCCACACACAGAAAGACAGACTGCTAGGGCAGGTGCGAATTGAAAGCAACTGTTAATGCCACCTCAGCACACAAGGGGAGTGGGTGTGAATGGCCACCTTTGTCTCCCAAGTGCTGTTTTCACATAGTACCAGGCACTCACTTAGTGCTGAGTTGACTCAGGGGAGGGAGAGGACAGATTTAGCTATCACTTGCCACTGACATTATCCATGGGCAAGAACAGAACCCAGAAAACTGAGAATAAAGCAAAGTGCGTAAACAGTTACACCACTACTCCCAATACTGCACCACTAAACGCACACACACACACACACAGACACACAGACTGTAATAAGGTAAAGATAAAGATCCCCCGTATAGCCTTAACAGGCTGTAGGGGCAAGTGCTGTTAGCGAGCACCTATGAAGGCCAGAATGTGTACACACCGCACCAGGTACACATTTGAGGCTGAGTCGACCTAGGGGAGGCCCGGGACCGGTTCAGATAATCGTCACTGGTGTTGGCCGTGAGCGGGAATCGAATCCGGGTCGCCAGGTTCATAGCGCAGCGCGCTAACCACTACACTACCGCTCCCCACTGTAATGCACCCTCACACACACACACACATGCATCCATCCACACTTGCAAACTCGGGCATGCTGACACGCAACACGTGCGCGCGAAAACACACGTACACCTTCTATGCACACCGCCTTATCGCCCCGCAGTCGGGTCAGCCACTTCTTACTAGGAGCTGCATTAATGTCCATTACGGGATGCTCATTCGAGGTGGCCGCTTGGCAGTTTGCCCGGCCTGCCTTTGTCTCCGCCGCCGTCAGAGCCGGCACTCATTTATTTCTGCGCGGATCGGCTGACCTGCAGCGCGCCATCGCTCACTCGCTCGCAGAAACGGCAATGTTAGTCCTTGCACGCCATCAACCCCCTTCGCCGACCCATCTTGCCTCGTATGTCGGTCGTATTATTACGTCAAATGAAATGCCTTTTACATTCATCATCATCCTCCCAACAGCTGTTAACAACAAATCATCATCAGGGTATGGAGTCAATCGCTCAGGCAAAAAAACCACGGTTGATTCTGTTTTTAATGAAACAGAATTGATTTTATGTGTCTTCCATATGTTTCATGTTATACACTGTATATCACATCACTTATATATTTGTGCAAAGTAATTTTACAATATTTACTGTTTTATAGTCAATGCATTTTTCTCATGTATAGCACGTCAGGTTAATTATGTATATATCTGTAGGCATGCTCTTAGTGGCTGTGGGTTGAGATGCGTTGTGAATTACATATGAGGAAGTTGATGATGATAATCATCATCACCATCATCAACTTTAAGCAGTCATCAGCAATCATCATAATATCAGTTATCAGCGATAACCATCATCATTGTAATGTTATCAATTGCAATCGGCAATCATCGTGCCCATTACTGCGATGTTTTTCTGGGTCATACTGCCCGCGTGTTGTTCAGCACGATGTCTTGACGCGCTTCCCCTCGACGTGCTGGGAGCATTTTCTAGAAACCCGAATACCTATCGGAGAGCTACATCATTGTCAAATCAAACTTTACTTACACAGAGCAATTCGTGCAAAGAATGCAACACAAAGTGCTTCAAGGGACGCATTGAAAGTGATTGACACAATGTAAAGAATGATAGATTGAAAAAATTACGTAACGTAAACTAAAAATGTCATGAAAAAAAGCACAATAAACACACAAGCAGAGCATCCTTATTAAAAGCCATTCTAAAAGGTAAGTTTTAAGATTTCGTTTAAAATACATTCACTGATTCTGATGCCCTCAGATCCTCAGGCAGGCCATTCTAAAGGTGAGGACCATAGACTCGAAAGGCTGCCTCCCCATACGTTTTGGTTATCAGCAATTAGCACCATCAACAGCAGTAGCATCAGCACCATCAACAACAGCAGCAGCATCAGCAGCAGCAACGTACCATCATCAATTGTCCACAATTTGAGACGGGCCTTGGTTTGCCCGTGCATGCGTCACCTTTGAAGGGACATTAACGTCAATCCTTACTTGTACCTCAGCAGGGACAAATAGCCCAGGGCATCGGGTAGCGTGCCCCCCCCCCACACACACAGCCCTCTCCCTCCGCTGCCTATCACTTGCTGCAGAACGCGGCCCCCTGTGATAACAGCCATGTCAGCATGGAGAGGATTCCTTCCAGCAGTGAGCTGATGACAGCGATGATTAGGGAACGGCAGGTGCATGACTGCACTATCACCGCCCAACGGGAATACAGCCACCCAGCTATTTGCGTTATGCAGCAGGCTGTGAGGTGGTCAGGAGATGGCAATACAGAAAGTCGGTTTGTGATCTGTTTGCGTGGATTGTTTTCGGGATATCCCCCCGGATAGATGTGGACTTTTCCCCCCAATTACAGTGACGCCCCGATTTACGTCGTTTCGCGAATACGTCGTCACTTTATCAAAACCACGACTGCACGTGACTTGCGTCGCCTCTCAGCCATCTCCTCCACCTACTATCCTGTACACGAGCTACTTTGCGTCACGCATAAAGAAATGTACCGTACTCTAGAGTACAACAGATTATTTACGTGCATTATTTTGGTAATTGTTATTAGTGTACTGTACCTTATTGTACCCTGCATCATTTGTGTTAAAGTTTACTGCTGTACACGAGTGTTGAATACACTATGTTTTGTAATCTAATGGAGCGTTGTGGGTACGTCTAGGATGAAGATGCGCGTGTTAACATACAGCTTAAATGTACCCTCCGTTGTCTTTCGCTTTGATTTACATCATTATGATATTCGTCGTCGCACCCTTTAGGAACGCATCCCCGACGTAAACCAGGGTGCTACCGCAATTTGCTCGTGTATGCAAAATATTCAATGGAGACGTGGCCAAACCTACTAATGCAGGGATGTTTTAATATGTGTGGAGTGTCTATAAGTCTCTTCTGGATATAAATATGAACTAATGTCGAGTTATTATTATTCTTTTTTTTACCCAGGATTACGTTGGTGAACCCCAAGTCTCTTTTTTAGGAGGGTTGGGTTAAGTTTTTGCGTTAAGGGAGTAATTATTTCAACGCGTTTCCCCACTAAATAGCTTGCGAGGTTTTTTTTCCCGAACTTAGCAAATTTGGGCCATGATGGCAGCATAGAATGGAACGCGCTCCTTCGAGTGACATGATGGGATCGTTAAGATCCCACTGTGAAAGCAGACGGTGCGTATTTTAAGGTTAATGCAACTGCAGTGTTAACCAGTGCAGCTTTCTTGATTCGAACCGTGCACCTGTTTAACCTGGTGAGAACTCAAGAGAGACTAGGGACAGCCGTATTTGCAAGAATGACCTGGGTAAACAATATGACAAGCAAAAAAAGAAATTTTCACAAAAATATGTACAATTGTATCACATGAGGAATTTCAAATATTGCTCACATAATTGCCTGCAGTGCAAATCAGCTCAGGCAGATGACCTCCATTGTTATTACGACTATATTTTAAGAGCAATGCAATAAGACTGCTAATTGGGAAACAAATTGTAACCTGGAATTAACACCTCCTGTATAATCAGCCCTTTACAAAGAGGGCTCTGCGATTCTGCTTTGGTGTAATGAATGGTCAGCAAACCGGACTTCCAATCCACAATATGCTGTTTTGATCTTCTGGTGCAGCAGTTGAAATGATATTGCAAGTTTCTTAAATTCCCGCACCACTGTCCATCCAGCGGTATCAATGAGCTGTGTTTACTGGCAGGTTGCGTGTGGTGGAATAAGCATGGGCACTCCCACCTCTTTCAAAACGTCTGAAGAGCATGGAAGATTCAGTCACATGACCCTGTGGAGGGGCTCTCTAGAGCTCCCTTTAGTCTGTCAGCAGTGGTGCGAGCAGGACATTACAGGACTGCACCTTTACCTTTTATAAAAAAATTCTAAATAAAAGCCTCACTGAGTCTCAAGACTTTTGTATCAGGAAGGTTTTACATTGGGATGATTGGCCACATGTATTTAATATTTGGCATGTATGAAGAAACCGGAGTACCCAGAGAAAGCCCGTATGGAAGAGGGAATCACTCGGAGCTCCGTATAGATATATTTGAGAATCAAATTCTGTACTCCATCTCTTAGCCACCTCGCAGCGCATGGCCACATCGCTGCTAGAGACAATGGCTGATGGAAGGGAATGGCTGCCAAAAGAAGGAACACACGCCTGAGAGGGTGACCACTACAGTGGTGGAGTTATGAAATCGGCTCCTGCAGAGGAGCGAGATGGACCGTTGCATTGTGGGACTGTTGAGAGATGGTGACAGAATGGGGAGTCCTCCATCCAGCAGTGGATGGACCACGGCGCCAATGATGAATAATTGTCTTATTTTGTCTGCTTTTGTCATGACCCACTATGAATGCCAATTAAATGAGTGGTAAATACACAGTTTAATCAATGTGCTGTGGAAAAAGGTCATCATCAGAGGAAGTATGATAAAGCAAAGGCAGATGAAAGGGAGGTAGATATTTGGTTTGGTTGGAAGCCTCTAATTCGTTTTTAATTAGTATTTTTGCAAATGAGGTTAATTGCACACAGCAGGCTTGCCGAGATAGTTAAGGTGCTGTTGTGCGTTTGGGAAATTACCAGGGGGAGCTTTTGTTTGCGGATGAGATTTAAAATGATGAAGTTGGAAAAGAAAGTAAAAAGTTCATTGTGCTTGTGCAAAAAAAAATGTTGATCAGGTTTTGGGAGAAAAAAAAATGCTTGTCTTTGTGGTTCAGTCTGTGTGTGCTGGCGCGTGTGGATGTGTGGTGTTAGGGTAGTGGTTTGCATACTGCGTTTTGAATCCAGCAAACCCGAGTTCGATTTTCGCTCGTGACCAATAACAGCGGCAAATATTTGGACCAGTCCTGGGCCTCACCTTGGTCGATGACGCAGCCTTAAATGAGTTGCCTGGTGTAATGTGTAAATATCAGCGGAGACAAAGGCTTGGCTTGATTGGTGTTGGCCACCGATCCCTTCGTGCAATGTCCTATAAAGTATATTAATGGATATTTGTCTATGTTGTCTGTGTGTGTGTATGAGCATGGGGAGCGGTAGTGTAGCGGTTAACGCGCTGCGCTGTGAACCCAGCGACCCGGGTTCGATTCCCACTCACGTGCTAACACCAGTGACGATTATATGAACCGGTTCTGGGCCTCCCTTAGGTCTACTCAGCCTCAAATGAGTACCTGGTGCAGTGTGTAAAACATCGCTACTGGGGAGACAAAGGCGGTCAGGCGTGGTGCTGGCCACCCACCCCCTCGTGTACCGTTCCGGCCTTCATAGGTGCTCGCTAACAGCACTTGCCCCTACAGTCTGTTAAGGCATTACAGGGGTTCTTTGTCTTTGTATGAGCATGCCTGTGTGAGTGTCCCAGGAGCTATGAATGGATTAATTTATGTTGTTCCCTGCCGTAGTGTCTCATGCACTCTCTCCTGTTTTGTTCACTTTGCAGGACACTCATAAAGTTGTCAGACGCGATGCACGTTGCAAAGGTAAACGGCATTCTCTGCTGCGAAGCTGCATTTAAAATACATGTTGAAAAATAAATAACTGCAGATCAGCGTAAATGTTAAGGCTGTGTTGACGAGTCTAGAAATCTACCATTTGTGCTCCACACCCAATTCGAAAAATTTATGAAACATGACTGCTTTAAGACCAAACAATGTGCATTCAGTATTCCTAAACACCGCACCATATAATGTCGAATACTTGCAAATGTCACGAAATAGCTTTCTGTCAGAATTAATAAATTGATACTTGATATTAAACAGAACGATATTTAAGGTCGTGTGCCTGACATTGAATTGCTCACGTACACTATGAAACCCAATAAGCAAGTTGCCTTGAAAGTAGATGGTGAAGCAGTTCCCAGCCTTCGTAAACAGTGGCGTTATTTAAAATTCCCATCACAGCCAAGTGGGAGAGACACTCGTAAAGTGTGGTACAGTTGCAGTTGTGTAGGAATGTGAATTCTTAATTACATTGCCAGGGGTATATGGCTTGCATGGGGGCATGTGCGCCTTTGTATGCAGCGGCTATATTTGAGCACGCATTATTATCAATCAGCCTCCATTCAAAGCATTAACAAAAGGCACTATTATTAGATGCTGGCATTAAAAAGAGACGATGCATATGTGGGTGCGCCATCCCGCCTTGGTTCACCTCAGTTGAACCATTTATTTTCCTTGGCATTGAATTTTTTGTAAAATTAAAAAGCCCGTAGGCTTTAAAAACGATAACAAAGCAACTATTAAAAATACCAACAGCACGTGAATTGCCTCTTCTGGTTGTTATCCCCTTTACACAAAAAACCGAGAGAATAAATAGTATTTACACACAACACTTTCACTAATGATCCTCACCACTCCATATAGAATAGTTTTTTTGTTTGTTTTTAAAAGTGCACGATCGCATTTGTTGTTTATTCAAGGAAGGGTCCACAGAGATACTCTTTTCAAAGCTCTTTAAAGGAGTTTTAGAGGTAAAATATTTCTTGGATGGCTGCGGAGCACCTAAGCCAAAAGTAAAGAGGAGCGTGAAGTGGTCTCAGATTTCTGACTGCAGAGATTATTAACGTACGCGCACGTCATCGAACGCACGTCATCGGAACGCACGTCATCGGAACACGCCATCGGAACGTACGTCATCGGTACGGAATTGGAAGAAAAAGGCCATGCGGGAGGGTGTAATGGCACAGTTTGGCATGCCAGGTATCACAGATGGCGGTCGTATCGCTACGGTTCTTTGCAGTGAGTACAATGTCTTTAAACACAACGGCACTATACCTCTAAAAATAATACAGGGTGCTTAAAAAAATGTTAACACTTACATGGAACTATCTTTTTAATGGAAAAAGAATGGCTAATACACTGTTACACGATGACAAATGTATTGTTAAAAGCTTCAAAGAGTCAAAGAGTCTCCACTTGTTCGCCATCATTGTCAACGCACGCCTGGAATCTTCTCCCAGGTGGTCTCCAGACGCCGGGAGGCACATTTCTTGTGGTATTGTTGCAAATTCTCGAAACATTTTTTTGAAGCACGCTGTGTTAATGCCGAGCCGCTTGCGCGTTACGAGATTCAGTGGTGAACGGGATCCACCTTGCAACTTGCAGACGGAACGGGAAAGGGTTAAACAAACGTAGCCGCAACAGCTCCCCGTATGGACAGCATGGCTCACATGCTCAATAATGAAAAAACAATAACAAGCATGATTATTGTCGACAATGCAATTGTGGGTTTGTGTGTTTAAACACCACTGGGTTCCCAATGTGCTGTTTGGTTCAGGGTATTGTTTAAAAAGTTAAATAATAAAAATATCTGAAAAAGTCAATAGGATATATATTTTTTAAAGAAAATAACTTTTTTTTTATCGCATTCAAGACCAGATCTGGTATCTATTTACGTATCCATAAAATGTTGTTTAGAATGAATACACTTATAATGCTTTCTTATTACGGTACAACGTTGCATATCCGGCCGTTATGTCCTCCCTGACCAATTAACCGGCATAATTTGTGCGTGGTGTGTAACGGCCATTTTCTGTTCACCCGATCCTTCCCATTGCGTCAGATTCGTGACGTTTGACTCTATTTTGTGTAAGTGGACTGTATGTTCATACATTTAATTGTAAATCCAGTGGTATGTGTGAGTGCGTGTGCACGTGATGTCAAGTCATAGTGTCTCCCTCATGAAAGCATGGAGTGGTGCTCATCTTCATTGGCAGCCCAGAGTTTGTGTAATTTCCACATTCCTATGACAGGGCCAGTTTTTTTTCCATTGGACAATCAATGCTCATTTTGCACAGAGCATACTTAGTTAAAAAAAAAACATCTCACTCAGCGAATGATACTGACAAAGGGCATATTTATTGTGCATAATGGTGTGCATACCTCCTGTCTCATGCGGCTGTAATTCATCTTTTTCTGACACCTGCCCTGATTTCATTACTCTATCTCCCCTTTGGGCACAGCCCAGAGTGAGTTCACGGATACCCATGTCGTTTGAATCACTTGAAAACCATTATAAATGCATGAAAATTGCTTGAATTTGGAAGTTGAAGAACGTGCGCGCATAAACGCACTTGAAGATAATTTCTGTGTGGCTCGACTTTGCCCATATTAATCTAGGATAACTTAAAATATATATATATATATTGAACATTAAATAAATTATTTGTAGGTGGCTCGGGAGGAGACTAGTAATGTGCACGTCAGGGACAATACGCCGGTACTGTTGAGATCCCAAAATCACGACCAGGTAGATAGGTTTTCAACCTACTTGCTGTACTGCTGCATGTTATTGCCAATATCTGTGTAATACACCCAACCTGCCACACAGAATGATGGATTACAACCGTGGGCCACCATACCAAGAGATTGATGGCTTCTAAAACATTACATGTCTCTGTGTATATTACATAAAGTATAGTGTACACGATACATACGTACACCCTGCACACCTCCTGGACACACAATATGAGAGTAACACTTTGCAGGAAGTAACCAGTGGTCATCCTACACTTAGAATGGTGACTGCCATGGGAATGTGGAATTCATACCACTGGCTCTGTGGGATATGAACATCGCCCGATTTCCCATTTTCTGAAGCGGAAACTTTGACATGATGTTGGTCTCGTGCAGGAAGTGTTGACAAAAACAAACATGTTTAAGCGCAGAGACTCACGTACGTACATAAATAAATATGAATTTCAGTTGACTAATGTTCTGTTTGAAAAACAGGATCCATGTTATGCAATCAGAAACTTCAATACATCATATCATGCCTATTGATTTGCAGACCCAATGACTAAACCGGTGAGATGAATGGGCATTGTAGGCAGTGTTAATCAGTCTATTTTCTATCAAAACAGCAACCACCGCTAATGCCTGTGCTACTTCTGTGACCAGCACACGCCTCCTCATATCTATGAGACAATTACACATCCCCCAAAATAAATTGTGCAGTGCAGCCTGTACCATATCGCAAACACATTGGCTTTGTTCAATATCTTAGTATTGCTGTTACAACAGCATAAGCTGGCTGTAAGCACACCTTATATTAGCTCAGTTCCCATATAAGCTACACATGCTTAGATTGCATTGATGCAGGTGGAAGTCGAAGGGAAACTTCTGATACAAGGACACTTCTATTATAAGCACACAAGGCTTGGCTCGATGGGTTGTGCCTATTGCATTGAGCACTGAACATGCTCAGGAAATATCCATGGTGATGTGGGGGACCAATATCGTGTATCCCATTATCCAGGGGGGTTAGGTGCGATTTTACTGCACTTGTCCTCAGGAGAATAACCCAGGTAGCTGCGTATAATTGGAATACTAGTGTCGCTGATTTATAGGAGTATTCCCAGATTCAACGGCTCCCACGGATAATATAAGTCGCAGGTAATGGGTAATGAAAAGAGGAGTTCACCTGAAATAACAACTACACTACCAATCAATGTAACGTATTTAAAACACGAATTAAAGAAACTAATATACAGTGATGCAATAATAGCACAATTTTCAGCAGCAGAGAATTCGACTCAGTTGGAGATTTTGAGTTCAAATCCCGGCCGTATGTTGACTCAGCTTGTCATCATTCATGGATTGATACAATACGTACCAATTTGTGAAGAGCCAACAACGGTGGTCACCATTGTCCTCTGGAAAGCACTGCTGTGTGACTTTACCGAAAAACCCAAAGAGTATGGGAGGGTTGAGTTACTGCTACCGGCTCCTGACTGCCAATCGAGATCAGTGCCATCCCATGCTTGTCGATGGGGACACACTCTGGCTTTTAGGTACGGCGCAACGAACGGCAACATCGGCCACCTACGATACACAAGGGAGGAGTGGCGGCACAGTGGTTAGCTCACTGCGCCGTTAACCCATTCGTGAAAGTTCGATTCCCAACCCACGGCTAACATTTGTGGCGACTGATGTCTTAAACGTCCAAACGCCTCCTTCACCAACCCGCACGGACCAGCAGATCGAATTATGGTTCATAAAACAGGTCCTCATAACTGACACGGCACAAAGAAGCCTTCATTCAGCAGTGGATTTATAAGCAGCCTGCTACCAACGGACTTCAGGACACCAAATTGCATGATGCAAGGCGACGTATTGCAGAGGGCTTTCATCATCTCGTTCCAGTTGTTACCGGAATGAGAGTGGACGGCTTCGTGGCCACTCCGTGACCCTCGGATTAGCAAGCTCGTGGGAAGTGACAGGTCGGAAACTAAAAGGCTCGCACAGTCCCGGGTGGGGGAGCAAACAGTCCTCCGTGTGCAACCGTCGGAAGCAAATTGGTCAGCAATACGACTTCAAAAGAAAACTTAGCAAGAATCACAAGAGTAGCATCTTTGGGTCGTTTTAATTGGCCATCCCCATGACTGACTACGCGCCCGTAATTGATGCATTGTCGCCGCAAAGCCCACCGCCAATTATTGCGCATCACGGTAAATCCCCGCGCGGTGCGCAGAGGGTCGTGAGCGAGTGCCTGCGTGCTGATCTTGGCGTTTATTCACCCTGACCGAGGACGACGGTGTACGTTTTACTCGGACGGTGTCGTTTCCAAGCTCATGATGTCGATGCGCTTGTATTATTCCACTCGGGGCAAAGGACTGGGGGTTGCCACAATGAGCCTGATATAATTTCATCGCAATTAGCCTTGGTCAACGCACAGATGCGCAATGGAACATTCAGACTGCAATCTGTATGGCTAAATGGGGATAATTTTTTTGTAGTTAGAACGTAGAACTATTGTACAATGGGCTCCCACGTGGTGAGAAAGATTATGAATAGTGTATCTAAAATAAATGGATGATCATGACAGAAATTAAGAATATGACTGACATACATTAAATGTTCTAGAAAGGTCAGCCAGCTGGAATTGGCAAATATAAAGTTGAGTTTACGCTTGTCACTGTAAAAACTTGAAAACTATATATTATTATTATTTTGGTCCTCCAAAAAATTATGGCCTGGAGATGTATTGCATTTATTCATTGGGTAGGGTCTGTCGAAAGCCATACATGACTTGAAGTCATGTGCTAAACAATTAAATGTGTTCAATGTCCATTATCAAATATCATGTGACCAAACTGTTTGGGAGGGTCTGGCAATCTACACATGTTTGAGGACCGGTTCGAGACGTTATTTATTAAGGATTGTCTCTCGTATTCACACGTATTGCGGCTCTTGAAATCTTGAGATTTTTTTTTACCAAATTCGAAAAAGTCTCTCTTATTGTTATTTTGGTTACTAACCCCTGGTCATGGTAAAGCTGATTGAAAGTGGGCAAAGCCCATTACCGAGCTTTGTGTGAAATATGTATTAATATCATAGTAACCTAGAAAAACTTTCACTGGCTGGATTCCTGCCTGGCTGGCTGGTGCACGGCCAAGTGCGTGTGCATGGTGAAGGATCATGTTTAATGGATGTGCGGGCTGCTGTTTCTTTTGGATTTGTTTTTGTCTAATAAGTTTGTCACTTACAAATACATTTTACAAATTATTTTCAGCGAAGTTAAGCATATTCCTTCCGAAAGCATACAGCCTTCCAGATTATTCCAGCAAGAGCTGCTTTTGAATACCTGTAAATATTGGCCAAACACAAGGACTCAGTGTGGCTAGCAATACACACAATGCACAAGGTCAAGTTCATCTTGGAAAAGCCTAAGGCAGGATCAGATACCATCTTCCACTGATGTTCTGCAGTTGGCGTTGAACCTGGGTTACTGGGATCGCAGCTCAGCGTGCCAACAACTGTGCCACCAGTTTCCCAGACACACACACACATTATTTACGATCAGATGAAAGCCTTTCAGATACATGAATTTTTGCAGAAACGAAACCTGGGACATGTGAAGAGTTTCCTGAAATGACCCCGTCACCTCGGCAAGCCCGAACCCTCTCTCTCTCTCTCTCAGCCATGAAGCTACTCAGCATGCTGCAGGGTCACCTGGGAGTTGCTGCAGGTGCTTTGTTGTCAGGAGCGCTGCGAACGGCTGCCTCGGCAGCGCGCTGCGGTGTTTCCACTGCTGCGCGACCGGCCCGTGCGCTCGAGATGCGAGCAGACGGCGCGGGGATGGCTCCCACATCATTCCGCTTTGTTCCACTGTCGCCAGGGTGGGATGGAGGATCTGGTGGCGAGTGAACTCTGGACTCTGGGGCTCCACCTGGAGCACTACGTGCACCACCAGGAGGCCGAGAAGGTGGGTGCAGCACCCGTCAGTGATGACGAGGGGCTCAGCTCTCGTCAAGTTCTGTCTCCAAGTTGCATTGACTTGCTTAGCATGCCCTGTTAACATTATTTATATCAGGATTTCCTGAACTCCAGTCCACGTGACCCACCACTCTACCATGCTACGTCGTTCCAATGTACTCCAATTCAAATACAAATTAAGTCGCTCCATGCGCCTGATAATTGTTAATATCCCACGTGACGCTCAAAGCAATTCACACTGTCTGCTGCACAGAGAAAACGTGTACTCCACACGCATACCAGGGGCTAAATCTGAATCAGCTCTCTATTAACACAGACAGCATTAATTGCATAGTGTTTATCAATCATCAGGCGCGAGCAGCGTGAAACAACTTAATTTGTATTTGAATGGGAGTAATTGGTAAACGCGGAAAGATGTATTGGCATGGTGGGTCACGTCGACGTGTTTGGGAAACCCTGACACATGTGCCGCGTATAAACTCAATCGGTTACTTAGACTCCTGTATAGCTTTCTGATGTGCTGTTCAGTTCTACGCACTTGCTTACCAACCGAAAACACAAATACATTAAAGTCCACCTGAGACCCAATAAATGCATCCTACCATCTCCTGGCCACCTCACAGTCTGCGCTCCCAAAAGCCGTGATACCTGACATGCATTGGTGACGAACTCATCAAAGTAGGGGCGGCAGTCCTCCTTCCCTTTTGAGATATGACACAATCAGGTGCAATCAGGGTGATGTGGTTGTAGCTCGTGTGCACGGCTATGAAGCCCGCCGAATTATTGGCTCGTTGTATTCGGCTTTCACTTATTAAAGTATATCACCTGGAAAATCCCTTTGAGATGGAAAATCTAATTTGCAAGGATGTTCCAGGGTAGAGGGGCACACACACACCTACTTCATATGAGGCCAGTATATTTCGCCTGTATGTGCAGGCATTGCAATCGCACACGTATGCTCTGCATATGGTCAATTACGCGTTAACGTGATTGCAGCATGAGGCACAGAACCTGATTTTTTTTAAAATACGTAAACATAATTTGGGGTTCTAGAGTGTCTAAATATTTTGTTTACACAGCAGCTTGGCGAAGTATATTAAAGAGCCCGTTTCAGTATGCAAACCTGTCAACCCCTTATCAGTGCCTTATTACAGACAAATTCAGACCTTATTGGTCACACCCGTGCCCTTATAAATCTCAATGTTCATCCTACAAAGTCCCATCACAAGCGAGAAACACATACAAATAAGACCAACAAAAATTTACCCATATTTAAACGGCTGTACGGGATTGGACCTGAAAACTCCATTTTCTTGTACAATAATACGGGGTTGAACCGTGTGGGTTTGACAGGTATGAGTATGGTGCTCAATATGCCCGCAGTGTTCTTGTAATGCTGTTACCGTGACATTACCCATTTACACCACTACATATATGGACTAGCTCCATTCAAAATCACTCCGATAATGAATGCTAAACAATGTAGACATTATTGACAGCCTTGGTGGCATCATTGCTAGTCTTTGTATGCGTCCTTCATTAACACAAGAGAAGCAGTCATTTGTGGGGTTTTTATCTCCCCCCCCCCCCCCCCGTGTAAGACGGGAAGGGCGGCGAAAAATCCATGCTAATAAGTAGCCACTTCAGGCTAATTACTCGCACATCGATTCCACACAGCTGCACGCGCCGCTTGTTACGCACGCACAGTGCTTTTACGGCATCTTAATTTTAAAGGCCATTAACCAGGTGAGGTGGTGATCACCTCTTGCATTACTACAATTACCCAAGCAAAGTCAAAGCTCTCCCTGTTCCAAGCGAGCAACAGGGCGGCACACACCTCAGCAGCGTGGCCCTGGGCCAGTGGAGACAACTCCACATTCTCATTGCGGGAGCTGGGTTTCTCCATAGAATGCCCACTGTTGAGTTTTCACAATGGCAGAGGCCAAACGCCACAAGGCCAGGGGCCTTTGATGTCGAAGCCAGTGTCAGGGCCAGTGTCAAGGCCAGTGTCAAGGCCAGTGTCAAGGCCAGTCAAGGCCGGTTCCTCTAGGCCAAAGCAAGTGTCTCGGCTGGTGCCTCAAAGCCAAGTCATTGGCCGACGCCATAACCCTGAGACCACGATCTAGGACAAGAACTAAGACAATGTCCTCGAACCAGCTTCAAGGCCCAGGACTTGATGATTCAAGACCATCACAGAGTAATACTCATGCTATTGACTGTGGAAGAACCATGGGTCAAGTTGGCCATAACTGGCATTTAAACTCGACTAAGTTGAGTTGATTACAGTACCACCCAGCTAGATATTGATTCTACTATACTTTTATTTATTGCCATCGTATTGATAACTACAAAGATATCCTATTTCAGAATATGATGGGATCTAGCACACTGGACTTCTGCAAAAGCTGTCATGAGTCCTGCCGTGCTGAGAATGTGAACAACATCAAGCTTCTTCTCAGAAACCTCTGCTTCCAAGTGAACATGAACAACAAGGTCAGCCCCTTGAAGATACAAAAGAATGGACTGCCTCATGGGTCTGTTATTGCCCCCAGCACTCTTCAACATTTACATCAACGACCTACCGACTATAAAGTCACAATGATTTGTCTACGTGGATGACATCTGCATCGCACCCAAGCCCGTGACTTTGACAGCCTGAAAAAAATACCCTGAACAGTGGCCTGGACTACTGCGGCAGATGGCTACGACAGCCAAGCACAATCAAGACCATTTGCAGTGTGCTCCACCTGCGTAATGCCAGAGCCACCTATGACGTCAAAGTGCACCTGAATGGCCAGTTGTTAGAGCACCACCCGAAGCCTGTGTTCCTTGGAGTGACGTTGGACACGAGTCTGACACCGTACCGTCCACACCTTGAGAAGGCAGCCAGCTCAACGTGGGGCGCTGGTGTCCCACACCTGTATGGACTCGATCAGCTCACAACAAATTGGTGAACACTTACAGGAGCTGATTGTCGCCATGCAATCAGGAGAACCCCACTAACGTGGCTGCCAGTACTTTGCAACATGTCCCCACCAAAAATTGGTCGCCAAGATGCTGGACAAGGTATATGCGGCACCGGAGTTGCCCCTTCACGTCGATATCTTCAAGCTTCCACCCGTGCGTCTGAAGTCCCGACACCCAGTGTGGGTATTACTACAACCCGAAGACTCGAGTATGCGGGATACCCACACTGCCTCGGGTGAGGAATGGAGATATGTGTGCTTAACAAGGACCTCATCGGAGATCCGTCGGTCTAGATGCCTGGCTTCGACCTCCCAAGGCGCCAGTGGATTTAGTTGAACCGCTTCCGGTGTGACCAGGGGATTTGTGCCGCTTCCGAACATCGATGGGGCGTAGTATGCGACAGCCGCCGCTGCGTGAATGCGGGGAGCAGGAGGCCATGGTGCACATCGTCTCCGGCTGTGAAGTCCGTCAGGGTGTTGCCCTGCATGTGCTGGAGTAGTTTGGCTGTCACATGGGTCTGTGGCTCTGTGGGCTGTCGTCAACTCACAGAACATTGACACTTTTAAAAAAAACAATTCTTATGTATCTGGTGCTCTAACGGTGTGAATGTCACACGTGAAATAATTAGCAAAATATTAGTTTTTTCGAAACTGTTGCGATGAGTCCTTTTTTAGCGAGCACCTATCCAGGCCAGCATAGCTCATAGGAAGGTGATGAGTCCAGTACAACAACACCAATGCGCATGCTCACACTGCATTTAGTGATACATTTCGGCCCGAATCAACGAAGGGAAGGTCAAAACTTGGTTTAGATACCATTTGCTACTGGCATTATACAGTTTGAAGAAGAGAACACAGTTTTATCAGGATCGTAGACCAGTTCACTAACCACTGTGCCACTGTTAACCGTTTAAATACATGAAGTGTCACCTTAAGTGCAATACAATACACGCAGACAAAATGTCAAGTGAAGTGTATTTACATATGTGCGTAGTACATACGTACACACATTCATTCACATGTACGCACGATGTAAGAACATAACGGAATTAAATCGACGGATAGTCTGTTGCTCAATCAAGTGCAAAGAAAGCAGGATCATAAAAAAATATTTCACCAACATTTATCGGTGCCATATAAAGCTTTAAAGTGTAAATGTACTAAGTTCACTGTAAGATATAATGTGTCTTTGCTACGTGAGTTATGAAACAAATCGAGAGAGATTGAGTGCAAGCTTAAAGATAGCACTTTGAATTTGTACTTCATAAATGTATGAATACCAAAAGAAAAAGTGAATTTTAGTAAATTAAAAGAAGTAAGGCCCACATGCTGGTTTTTATGGATTCTTGTGGCTCTGATATATTGAAATGAGATATTGAACATTTTTAATCTTGTGACTGCTCGTGAAATTTATACCCCACTGCTTTCATTGAGGTCTATAATTCTCAGTGCGCTTCCTTAACAATTTAAAGGCACAAAATCACCTTTCTGTTCTCGAAAATTATGCACAGGCTGAAGCAGCTGCATACCCTCCTTCAGCGGGATTGACATCTAAGCCTTTGGACAAGTCAGCCCGTGAATGGCTTCTCATACAACACTTACCACTACTATAGGCCCCACACGAGGCAGATTGTGGCCGCTAAGGTCCTTCCTAAAACCCACGAGAGAGATTCTATGTATTTTAAGTTACGACGCTTTTGGTCAAATCACCTGGAATGCGACCACCGTGCACAGCAGGTGATATAGGCGGCTGTGGGACTCCGTGGTTGTGCATAGGGTAGTGCAGCGCAACACATTGTTGTTCTGTACTTTCATGTTCCCACAGCTATGATGTCTTCACCTATTCAGATGAACCCGTTTGGTGAAGAAGAGTCCAGTGTGTAATTGCCACGAGCTATTTGATGTGGGGAAGTCCTCATTAAACAGTCGATTGACCAAGTACTGACTGGATGCAGACTTGCCTCAACTGCATGGAGTGACATTGCTTCCACGATGTATTAACCAACCCTGCGTTGTGGTCACGTTTCCATTAAATATGAACTCAAACTAGTATGCAATGACAAATGTAAATGTTTCGGAAAGTAATGATGCAATCAATGAAAGCAACCGCTCCGAATGCATTGTAAGCGAATGGATCAATTTTAATACAGCGTTGTTATTCCAATGTATCTGATAACAAATGACTAAAGTGGGATTACACACAGCGATCACCCTCACCGACTGACAGACTAATGAGCTGGTCACTCTTGCAAATAACACTATCGGGCATCTCTCGAGATCTCACCTGATTAAACAAAATCAGATATACACTGGGAAGGAGCAGTGCGCGCAGCGGTTAAGCGCATGACACTGCACACACCAGTGACTTGAATTCGATTCCTGGCCACGGCTAGCATCAGTGGCGAGTGATATCCGGACCATTTTTTGGGGATCCCCCCAACCCACACATGGTGACGTCAAACAAATCCCCGTGACTGACACGACATGAGGACGCCTTCATCCAGCAGCGGATTAACATAAGGCTGAAAGTTATCATTTACATTACTCAAGAATATATCGTCGTAAATGTATTTTAGTCGTTGAGGACAGGGCAGCCTCATCACGTCACTAGGATAGAAACAGGCCCAGCTTTCGTCTCACCTGATGAATTTGCGTGTACAATAGTTGCCCTTTCAGAGTTAAACTCGCATGTGAATGTAAACGATTGTTTAGCATTGCAGAGACAAGCACCCAGGCCTGATAGTTGAACGTAAATAATTAAAACTCAAAATATCACACAATGTTGGGAGTTCATCGATTTTTAAGTAAAAACGATAAAAGTTTTATGTTCTGCACATTCTGCAGTAACTACATTGGTGGAATGACCCACAGAGGAAAGGGGTTTCATATTGAACAAAACATTTCAATGCTCCCATGGGCAGTGATGGTAGCAGCTGCCACCATTAGTCAGTGTTCTACCTGCATATGCAATGTAACTGTGTGCATGTGTGTGTACGTATTTGGGGAGCGGTAGTGCAGTGGTTATCACGCTGTGCTACGAACCTGGCAGACAAGAGTTTGATTCCCGCTCACGGCCAACACCTGTGACCATTATCTGAACTGGTCCCGGGCCTACGCTAGATCGACTCAGTCTCAAATAAGTACCTGGTGCAGTGTGTAAACATCATCTGCACTGGAGAGACAAAGGCGGCCGGGCATGGTGCTGGCCACCCATCTCCTCGTGTGCCGTGCGGGCCTTCATAGGTGCTAGCAAACAGCACTTGCCCCAACAGTCTGTTACAAGCTGTACAGGGGATCTTTGTTACTGGTAGGAACCTCCTGGTTACACCAGCCCACAGGGGTTTATTGTGTCCGTCCGTCGTGCAGGGAGGGGCTGGGTGGGGAGGGAGGGGCTGGGTGGGGAGGGGAGGGTGGGGAGGGGCTGGGTGGGGAGAGTGGGGCTGGGTGGGGAGGGGCTGGGTGGGGAGAGTGGGGCTGGGTGGGGAGGGTGGGGAGGGTGGGGCTCGGTGGGGAGGGAAGGTGGGGAGGGGCTGGGTGGGGAGGGTGGGGCTGGGTGGGGGGTGGGAGGGGTGGGGCTGCTCACCCCGTGGTGCCCTTATAAAACTCAACGTTTAACCTACTCACGCCGGCTTGTGCCCGCCCTGACAGTCGGGCATATTTGCGGAATACACCACGCCGCCGTTGACCCTGGCCATTGACCGAGCAACCCAACGTTCCTACCAGCTCCCTCCGCAGGAATGTGTTTTTTTCTACGTATTTACATTAACGTGTGCATGGACACAAGATCGTGTGAACTCATCTTTACGTATTCTTGGTTCTTTTGGTAAAGTCACGTAGGAGGGAAATCATAAAATAATAAAAATTAAACAATACAATTCTCACGACGTTTCGATTGCAACACAAGCAATCATCAGGTGTGAAAAGCAAATCAAGAAATGTCACACCTGATGATGATTGCTCGTGTTGCAATCGAAACGTCATGAGAATGTAATTGTTGTAATTTTATTATTTTATTATTTCCCTTCGATGTGACTTTACCGAAAGAACCAAGAATATGAATCCCTGCAGTCACTAAAGCTTTAAAACGAAATTTCGTCTTTACGTGTTCGTGTGGGGAGCGACAGCCAGGATTCGATTCTCAGCCATGGATAACATCAGTGACCAACGGTTATCAGAAGTAGCCCCAGACGTTCCCTTGGGTTTACAGCCTTACATTAGTACTGGTGCTGTATGTAAATATCAGCCCTGAGCTTACAGCCCCCTTGTACGATGTTCTGGCCTTAATAGGTGGTCACAAACAGCATTACCACAAACATGTATGTGGTCACATGCGGAATCTTGTCTTCACGTGTAAATTTAGCAGTGCCAGTGGCATAGTAAAGGGAACACTGCCCAAAGACCTTGGCAACGTCGTTTAAATATTTGTGTGGATGTGCACTTGAATGTATCCGTGAACATGGATTCACACGCTCATACGCACATAAAGGAAGTCCTCCCTACACCATTTCTGTCATGGCAGTTGTTTGACCGTACTTCACCACGCTGGTGGTGTGGGGGGGACTCAGGACCGGTTCATACATCACTCACCACAGATCTTATTCAACGCTGTAAATTCCATCGAAGGGTCATTGGGTTCACGAGACGGTGCGACGAGCCGCTGTGCAACTGTTCCCCACCCGACATGAATATGATTGAGGTTTATTAATAACCAGGTCAGAGTCCACGTTGAGACGCAAGATAAACAAGAACATGACACAACCGTCAGGGCAAGGAAGACAATGTTTTCATACTATTATCTGGGCACGTAGTTGCACGCGCACGTGAATGCTGTCTGTGCATGCGGTGGTGGAAAAGTGGAGGTGGAGCGGTTAGCGAACCGCACTTCTAATCCGGCGACCTGAGTTCAACTTGTTTTGGGCCTCCCCTAGGTAGATTCAGCCTTAACATGAGTACCTGGTGCAGTGCGTAAACATCAACATCGGGGAAACAAAGGTGGCCGGGTCTGCTGATGGCCTCTCACCCCCTCGTGTGTTGTGCCAACTCTAATAGGTGCTCACTAATAGCACTTGCACCAACGGTCTCTGAAAGCGAAACGGGGAATATTTGTCTTAGTGTACGAGGACGTGACCGTTTGTGTCCATCTATGTGTACGTGAGTGCGCGTGTCTGTTCGCGTGTGAGCTTGTGCATCCATGTGCGCGAGAACATTCACACGTGTGTGAGCGCGCGTGTGTCAATGCGCACGCGTGTCAATGCGCTCGTGTCCTGTGCTCATCTCACAGGAGATGCTGTTCAGGAGGACATGCCGGCTCATTGACGTTGAGAACGCTTCACGTGCGCTCGACAAGGCCAAACCAGCCAAGAAGCCAGCCGTGAGTGCCCATCCCCATACACGCACATTGCATCGTCACGGCCAAGTGATATACGTGAATAATAATAGTACTAATTCACAACCCTTTCACAATTCTCTGCTGGATGAAGGCCTCCCCACGCTATCTCAGTCAAGGGGTCCAGGATTAGTTCAGATATCATTTTCCACAGATGTTAGCTGTGGTTGGGAAACTCATGTTTATCTACGCCGAAGACAGAATTACACGCCGAAGTCTTGACGGATTTCTTTTTTCATTCCTGTTGCTCTATGCGCCGGTACCGTTCCCGTTCTGCTGTAATGTGCACTGATGCCTATTTTATTGAGGGCGATATTGGCACGTAAAATAAAGGCTGATTGATTGGGCATGTATAGTCTCACTATCACAATGCTCTATTGAGCAACTGCGTGCTTAACGCCATTAGCAGGCCTAAGACAGTGGTAAAATTCCACATTCTTAAGGCTGAGATCATTTTCCTCTGAACAACTACCGTGGAAAGCTTCCCCATGTAGTGGAGTCTCAATACGTACGACCTGCTATGACATGTGGATCAGAAACATGGACACAAACGAAGAAGATGAAACAAAAGCTCAAGTTGAACAGATGAATGCTTGGGTATTACACCGAGGAACAGAATGAGGAACACATCGATCAAAGAAAAAACACAAACCGCAACGGTTGAGCGATCAAATCAGCTCTTGTCTCTAGGTGGTAGGTGGATCATCAACATTGCAGGCCAGTTAGAGATGGTAACAGTTTGGGGAGGCCTTCATCCAGCAGTATTTGTCCAATGTTGATGGTATAGTTTCATAAAAAGTGTGAATTTTACCGACCCAGAATGAAACTGATGACGATGTTGATGATTATTCTTTTTTTACAGTTAGGACTTTGAAAGATGATCTTTTACTGATCATACTTATCTAGGAATGCCCTCTTTTTTAGATAACTTAAAACCTATGTCTACAATAGGTTTGCTGATCGACTGTAACTAGGATTTGAGTTAAGAACTCTGTAAATATAGGAAAATGAACGTTTATCTTGGCATGACAAGTAAACTATTTATAAGTGCACTCACAAGCACACGCCAAAGGATATGTCTAAAAACACTGAACACAATCTTGTTATGTTTTTCAATCTCTGTGTATCGGCAATATTAGAATTGTTTATAAATCCCATACGATCAAGAATAATCTCGGGAGACACGCTGCAGCACATCCCCAAGATAAGACCCCACGCTTTTATTTTAAGTGGAACAGATTATAGACATTAAACCCTTGATTTCAGACCAGATGGGCTGTAGAAATGGATGACGATAGCCGAATTTCCAACACATAACCTTTTGTCCACTGCGTGCTGAAAATGTGTTTCCCTGCCGCGTGAACACAAACTCAGAGCAGCCTTGCTTTGCCAAAGAGCCTTTGTCTGGCCATCCAAGCGCCCAACTATGGGGAATATGCGAGATGCAAGCAGCACAAATTCAATGGGGGGGGGGGGGGTCCTAGATCCCTAGCGACGGTACAAATTGGTGGGCCCGGTTTCCTGTCTCTTGGGAAGAATATGAAGAGAAGAAAAGTGTGCACACCGGCGTGCAGTTTTATCTTCACACCACTTGCAGGGTGTCTCATTTCGCTGTGCTGCCCCAGGTTTACGTGAGATGCACGAGTGGTGTTTGTGCCATAGATTACCTTGCCATTTTCATTTTCCACAGAAAGCCCTTGTCATTATTATGTGTACGTTTTCAATTTGTTTGTTTATAATTGGTCATGCTGTAGAATGCAAAAATTGCCTGGATTGGGGCCAATCAGCCAGAGGCATGCATATTAAACATTGAGCAATCGGGTTGGGATATAATGAGCATCATTTTTTTTTGCCTTGAGTGCACATGCGCAACAAAGACAAAGACCCCCATATAGCCTTTGCAGACTGTTGGGGCAAGTGCTGTTAGCAGGCACCTATGAAGGCCGACACTGCACACCAGGGGGTGGGGTGGCCAGCACCACGCCATGTCGCCTTTTACTCCCCAGTGGCGACGTTTACACACTGCACCAGGTACTCATTTGAGGCTGAGTCGATCTAGGGGAGGCTCATGACCAGTTGGCATATTCGTCACCGATGTTGGCCGTGAGGGGGAATCGAACTCGGGCCGCCGAGTTCGTAGCGCAGTGCACTAACCACTACACGCGCAACACACAACAACAACAACCGCCATTCGCCACTAAGTGGCGGTGACGTCACCACGACGCTTGTGCCAGGCCATGCCATGTGGCCCAACACACACACACAGACACACAAACATGGGGCAAGTGCTCTTTGAGAGAGTTCACCTCACGGTCTGCACCACAAACAAGTGAATCAGGAGGTGACACCACGCATCTCCAGCCCAACTCTGTCTAATTACCATTGCCAATAGTGCCATGGTGAGATACTCATTGGCCACTCGTGCTCTGCACGACTAATAATTATATCATTAAACCTGTGTGGCTGCTAACATGATGCAATGTTTCAAGTGTCACGTTTATTTTGTTTAACCAGATGAGAGCCCAAGATACCGCCATAGTCTCATTGTGGAAAGACTGACCTGGGGCATTCGTCTGCCAGTAAGAGGCGATGATGCTATAATCCATGTTGAGTCATTCACTACCCTGTCACCACCCCCCCAAAGATACAGTACACAGATGTATCTCACGTTAATATATATGTGCATACAATTAGAATGCATTTAATTCCTAAGTCATGATCGATTGGAATTAAATTGCACTCTACTTTCTATTGAAGACCCAGTGCTGAATTTAACGTGACAACAACAGCTGCTCCAGGTCATCAGCTGTGGGTCCAGAGGGTGCATGCTTATATGAAGCATTGCCAAACCCTCACCCCTCCCCATAACAAGTCACAAATTGGACCATTCTGCCGAAGCATACTCTGCGTGGCATGCTCCACTTTCCACAACGGGTGCCCATTCAATCATCAAACCTGGGACTGGCGATCAGGCACCCGTGAGCCCCTAACTCCCACGGGCGTCACAGTCCAACGTGTCCCTGTAAACACAACCCGTGAGTGAAAGTCTGCCACCCCGCCGGCATGGTTATGTATTGAGCGCAGTTCTATGGAGCAGCACAATTGAACTGCAATTAACGAAGTTCATTGGTGTGGTGTGTCGCAGTCAGGGAAAGCAAAATTTGAATCATAATATTTATACTGGAGGAATCTGATGAGCTATGAAGCTCTTTTTCACAGATGGACAGTCGCGGCTGGTCAGAAAGTTACAACAAACAATACAAAAAAACACGATAGGAATGCAAAGTATAGGAAAGGTAAGAAAATCTATTAAAAGATATACATTTTTTTTACCAGGTAAAGCCCACTGAGCTATTAGCTTCATTTTCAGAAGCGATCTGGCCACAAATGATAGCTCAACGAAATGGCATATCACGTGGAAATGTATAGCAGTCAAATTATCTAAATGCATGTTTCTAAATGGGGAGGGTAAAAAACCGGAGGACACAGAGAAAAAGTCCACGCAACCACGCGGAGAACATGCAAACTCCAAATATACAGGTGTCGGGGTTGGGATCGAACCCACGACCTGTATACCAACCGAGCAAGATAACATTATAATGCGACAAAAGTTAAGCAAATGGCACCTGGTTTCATATGAGTCCGAAACAACATTTAATGCATACTCTGTAATGCTGCTCCCTGAAGTGGCCTGCAAGCTTTACGTTACCCTTTGCATATTTCCAGCGTGAAACATTTGGACAGCGCTAGTGCACATTTTAGCATTCCTCCTAACGTTTTAAACGAGGCTCCCAATGCAACCCGCATGGGGATGTTTATCCCACACCATTATAGCTCGGTTGGCTACCTACGGTGCGAAAGAATGTCAACGTGCATACATAGATTTCCCATTTAATTAATATGACTTTAAACTGAATCCTAATCATCTGAAACATATCATATTGAGCATTATCTATGGTAAAATGGCGAATCCTTGTATATGTACAGTTGGTTGTGATTCCTGCCAATACACACCAGTGGTAAAATATATCTAGCTAAAATTAGTACCTGGTGCGGTGTTAAAACATTCGCAATGGGGAGACAAAGGCAGACAAATGGTTAAGACCCAACTATCACAGAACATGCGCTGCTGACCTAAATAGATGCCCATGAACTACACTTGCCCCGTCAGTCTACACAGTGTAGATGTATGTGTGTGTTCATGTGTGTACGTGTGTCTCTGTGGGGGGCAGTGACACAGTGGTAAGCACCCTGCGCTATGAACCCAGCGACCTGAGTGAGATTCCTGCTCACGGCCAACACAAGTGACGATTTTCTGAACCGGTCTTAGGTCTCCCAAAAGTCGTCTCGGCCTCGAATGAGTACTTGGTGCGGTGTGTAGACATCGCCGCTGGGGAGACAAAGGCGGCCATGCGTGGTGCTGTGCCGTGCTGTGCCAGCCTTCATAGGTGCTCACTAACAGCACTTGCCCCAACAGTTTGTATGGCTATGGGAGTGTGGTCTTGTCTTTGTATATATATGCATGTCTGTGTGTGTAGGTAGTAGTTACTTGCAAACAGCACTTGTCTGCAAATGGGGATCTTCATCATTGCGTGTGTGTGTGTGCTACCAACGATTGTGTGTGTGCTACCAACGGTGTGTGTGTGTGTGTGCTACCAATGATGTGTGTGTGTGTGCTACCAACGATGTGTGTGTGTGCTACCAACGATGT
>CM025664.2:3469200-3502100 GCA_014621495.2 Entosphenus tridentatus
CGATGTGTGTGTGTGCTACCAATGATGTGTGTGTGTGCTACCAACGAAGTATGTGTGTGTGCTACCAACGATTGTGTGTGCATGCTTGTGTCTGTCTACACCTATCCCTAGAACTTGCTCTTGGTACCAACCGTACCAACACCCTATGCGCAGTGCTTGGCGGTAGTACATGCTTGATAGCAGCACTTGTGCTTACGTTCGCTCTCGGGCTAAATGGGCAATCTTTGTGTGTCCTGCATCATCTGCGTGCGTGCACGTGTGTGTGCTTGGGTGCGCACGCCTGTCCAATGCTTGCTCAATACATCTTGCAAAGAGCGCGCGTTTCGCAAGGTAACATCTCACTTTCATTGGATCCTGTGGCTGTTGCAGAAGCAGCAGTAGTTTTCCAGAGCGCCGTGACTGCATTAGGCATGAATCATTATATATATGTACACACCTTTTCCCATTATGCCATCACAGAGCCAAAAACATTTTTATGCAATCCCATTGCCTTGTGCTTCGCAGGCAGAGGAGGTGAAAAAAGAGGCTGAAAAGGCACTCGAGGAGATAACGGCTACAGCCAGGAGCGAGGTATTGGCACGCGTTTGAGCTTTTAATATTCTCATTTATGCACTGGTACCAGGGCAATGTGAATAGATTAAATCTGTAATGGCTTTACTCAACGACACAACACAACATTTTCAACAATAAGAAATAATGCGTTTTCGTTTTTCTCACCCCCCCCCCCCTCTGCCACAGTAACTTTGGAAAGCCATATGAGCTCATAAAGAGCAGGCATTCTTTCATTAAAATTCTAAAGGATACCAAGATAAAGTGTAGTAATTTCTCAAAGGTCGTTTGTTGAGGTAGAAATCGTCAAAATCGTTTTTGTGCATATTTGTGATAACATCAGAGTGGCAGCGCAGTGGAATTAATTGCCCCTCGCAGCAAGAAGAGCCTCGGTTCGATTCACGAATCAGGCACCTTTTTGCGTGGAGTTTGTATGTTCCTCCCTCTGTTCCGCATGGGTTTCCTCAGGGTTCTCTGGATTCCTCCCATAGATAAAAAATAAAAGAATAAAATGTAACCGGTATTTGTCCAAACATCCCAATGCTGAAAACGTGGTCAGACCCTCCTGCAAAAAAAAAAGTATTGTTCTTAGTGAGGCTTATCTGAGTCCAACAAGCAAAATAATAACAATCATCAGTATGCAAAAGTAGTATTTGTGTGAAGCTTGATTTGAAGCTTTCGTGACTGCAGGAATCCATACTCTTTGGTTTTTCGGTAAAGTCACCACCGCAGATAGGCAGAATAACTCAAAATACTGACACTGTAATAAGTCATTTATTACTCAGGAATACCTCACGGGAGTCCACAAGATTAATTTGAAGGACGTACTCGGAGGCTTGGCCAATTTCTTATTGAATGTTTCAGTATGCGTGACGATGCAAGAATTCCCAGAGAAACCCATGCATGTATGAGGGGATAACACTCAAAATCTGCAAAGCTTTGTAATCAGCTTAATTGCTGTACCGTAACCTTATAAAGGCCATACTCTTAGATTTTTTTCGGCAAAGTCACGTAGGTAAAAAATCATAAAAAATAAAATGATAATAAATTAAAATAATTTAGGTAAAAAATTATTTATTTTCATTTATTTTAATTTTAGTTTTATTATTTTTTACCAACGTGACTTTACCGAAAAAACCTAAGATTCCTTGCAGTCACGAAAGCTTCAAATCTATAACTTATAAAGGCCGCCACGTAGCCCTGCTCGTGGGTGTCTTATGGTGATCTCTGCATAATTAACCAACTCGACTCGCAAGGGTTAGCTGAAATTCGTGGAGTACCACTTAAAATACAATCAGAATATTGATTTACACTGGAGGATTCCAATGTCCAGATTACTGAACTTTAGCAACATTATGGGGATGTTGTCAAAGTGGTGGCATGTTGAGCGCACTGGATTTGCAATGAAGGTCGCTGGTTCAATCTCCTAGGCCTACAGTTGAACCACGTGATCATAACAGCCCCCCCCCCCCCCAACTTCTGTCCACCCAGACATATAAATGAGCACTCTACAGACAGTTATAGAGTACATTTGTGGTGGAGTACATTTGTGGTGGAGTAAATGTGGTTCCCCCAGCTCTTCCAGGATGTTTGGCCAGAGCGTGGAAAAGTAAGCCAAAATATAAATAGCGGAGCTCTCGAGAGCTTCCTGAAGTTCTTTCGCCGGCGGTGGCATGAGCAAGGCATTTTAGGGTTGTATCTTTACCTTTTACGAGCATTGTATGCTTGGCTCTGTGGTAATAATGCTTGAGTCAGAACCAGAATGTTGCAAGTTCAATCCCTTATCAGGGGTTGATTTGAAATATCCTATAATCCCTCTAAGGTCAACAAAATGAATACTGCTTTGTGGGATGTCCACAGTGGTTGCATTATGGAAACAACTGTTCCCTGGCATATTGATGTGGAATTTTCACCACTGATTAAGAGCCTCTATCACAGATGAGCATTGTGCAATGCTCATTTAACACTTTTAATATTGATTACGGGACCATGGAATATGTTTTCAATTGTAATCTGGCATTTGTTAATGAAGATGGCATTCATGTGATTTCAGTCTCTGCTCCAAAAAGGAACTGGCCAAACATCCCAAGCAGGATCCTCTTGAGAAAGAGTATTGAGACTCAATGGCTGTCAAACTGTGGTGTGCAGGAGCGCGGGATGATTGATAATTAATTGAGCAACGCTGTGTGTGTGTGCTTGTCGTGGCTTAGATCGACGCGTACCGGAGCCACAGAGGAGCGGCTGGCCTAGATGCGCTCTCCAGTTTTGCGAAAGCACAGGCCAAGGTGGCCAAAGACGTCCTGGGGACTTTCCAGGAAGAGCTGGAACGGATCAGGAAACTCTGAGAACCACCCGCTTCAAGAAACTCTCGCCGGGCAATCATCGGACAATCCGTCATTAACTTCGCTATTCAGAAGCACCAAAGAAGATAAAAAAAACGCATATATATTTTTTAAAATCCACTTCTCAATTGGCGGTGCAGTCATTAAGTTTCAAGCGATTACAAATGCAGGCCTGATTGATTAAGGCTCATCAAGGTGTTTCATCAGTGAGGACTATTGTTCACGCGTTTATGCCGACACACGGATTAATTATGCCGCATTTATGCAGCCAATAATGTGGGTGTCTTCGTGTTTCGCAAATTTTCACGCAATTATTCCTTTTCTCATAATTTCTGAATAATGTATTTTGGTCTTTCTGAAGTGACCTTCACAATGTCAATGTTTAATGCGCTTGTACAACATTTTTTTGATTGGAATCGAAGTACGTTTTAAGCAATCGAGTTTTAGTTTTTTCTTCACCACGAAGTTACGTAACATACGCACTACTATTAAAGAGTCCTCAAATCTGTATATTTAACAAGTGGAAATGCATTTTTGTTCCATAATCATTGGCAATAAATCAATATTGTTTACAGCCCTGAGCCAGTAGTGGAAATCAAAAATACAACTACTCACTATTGTCTTCCTACAAAGTGGTACCTATTTTAGAGAGACCCAGAGCGATGAATGGCTGTGGCTTCCCCTAACTGGGGTTTGAATTCACACTTACAACTTATAAGCCGTCTATTATAATCGCAGCACCACCTGGCTGAATCACAATGGATATTGTGTGCATTATAGTAAGCCACAATCTACAAGTTACTCTTACGTATACATTTTTTAATGGACAACCTTTGAACAACACAAGTCCATATTAAAGTTTGAAAATGTCGTATTATGTATTCATTTCAATATAAAAATGTAAAAAATGTATGTAAGAAAAATGTGTTAACTCTCAAATCCTATCTCTGAGCTTGAATGCATGGGAGTTGTCATTCCACTCTTCGATATCCATGCACAATTGCATCAAGCGATCCCATAATCCATTATACATTGCAACATCGGCGCGGTGTGTTTACTCTCGAGATCCTGCCCTGGTGTAAGAGTTCATACACTGGACTTGCAATCCAGAATTCACCAGTTCAACTTCCCGGCATGGCAGTCAAAAAAATGGGCCAGTTGTTTCTGAAATTCCAACCAACCACCCACCCACCACGGTTCTGTCCACCCAGCAGTACAAATTAGTTCATCACAGTAAGTTGATCGGCAGATCAGGGTGGGGTTAAGTGTGGGTACTTCGTCATCTTCCAAGCTGTCTGACTCGTGTGGAAGAGTAGACCAAATCTCCTCTCAAGGGGCTCTCGAGCTTTCTCTTGAGGAGCCCCTTCTACAGAAGTAGTGTCAATAAGGGCTGCACCTTCACCTTTCACATTTGCTTAATGCGCTTAACCTTGGACACCTAAATGCCAATTTAACCCCAATGAAGCTTGGGGAGCTGAACGGAGTTCAAAATGACTCACAAACAAAACAACTAGTTGTCAAAGACCTAACGCAGAAGATCCCTCTGTGTTAGATCTTCCACGGAGCTCATGATCCACCCTAAACCGCATCCGCACAAACTGGCAGATGAGGATACCTGATGCACAAATGGAAAAAAACCCTCTCCAATAGCTTGCGATTGTGGTCATTCAGAACATAACAACGTATAACGACGCAATGGCCCGATCCACAAATATGAAGGAGACATCACGGCGATATCTACTCTTCTGCTCCTGACGCGGTTATCTGGCTTGATCACCTGCATGTGAAATTGCAGTCGTCGCTCTTCATCTACATCAGCAGCCGTACGAAAAAAGAAGAATTGTTCTGACTGCGCAAAAAGTGGGATTCACAACATGGTACTTTGGGAGTGGGTCTGGAAAATGAGTTTCAAAAATTTCTCACTGCAGGGTGCCCAACATCACAGCAATGCCCAAATTTTGGGGACTTTCAAAAAGCACATTTTTTTCTTTTCATTCTCTGCTTCTCTAGGTTCAGAGATTGTTCAATTTAATCAACTTTCCATTCAGTTTAAATTCATATACAGGGGGGATGCTTTTTAAGCTCTCAGCATGTCTCTAAACCGAGGAACAGCACTGGAATATAATCTTCCCGATGGAAAAAAAACAGTGCCCGTGGCATGCTTTTGAAAATTATGAAATATTCCTCGCATAAATCACACGCACATCTGTGTGAAATCGCGACTTTTTTTGTCTTTTCCCCGAATTTGACATTGGTTATTACCGACATGATGTCAAATGAAAAATAATCCCATCTGAACACTCGCAGAGCAGACTACCCATCGCATATTTCAAAACATTTCACGGAAGGAGGTACCGAAGAAGGAGATACCAAAGACCTAATTTCTGAAATCTCTCCAAGCAACCTCTTTTCTGCACCATGGGGCAGGACTTTCCCACCCACCCTTCTGCAGATAAATGTTTGTCACATGGCAGGCAAACCGGTATTTTTAATTCTCGGCTGGAATTTAGCCAAATTCAGTACAAAACCACAATTTAGTTGAACGTTTTATTTCGCGGTCATGGGTAAACCGAGTTAAGGCCATCAACTCAAAATACTTCAGATTCCAGTTTCATGATTGGCGGCTGTCCAAGTACAACCCGAGGATCTCAGCCGATACCAGCTCCGCACTGAGACCTTTCAGCCAAACCGGCCACATCTATTTGATTTGAGAGAGAGCGGTTATTTATTTCAGCAGGAAGGGTCAATAAGTTGTTAGGCTCTTTCGTATTGGCGTCCTGCGACGGTACGGATGTTATCCAGTACAGATCTTAGTTACAATCACGGTTAAATAGGGCGCGATACAAACGGCAAGTATCGGTACGTGCTTTACATGTTATGGGAATAGGGAACTGGTAAAACTAAAATATTAAACCCAAAGCGTGACTAAATAATTTTACAAACAAAACATTGAGTCCATCATGACGTGTTTAATACAGCACACGAGTGGCACAGCAGGTGCAGCCTGGGCATGCTGTCTGCACGCGTTGTTCACCGTTTCACTTTTCAGTGACTACACCGAGTACAGCCAACATCACCATCACCTGCCCACACTTGCTGCTTCAACCACTGGCCACGAAGTGTGATCACCGACTCAGCTGCGACGCGTGCCGTCTATCCCGACGACAACCTGCGGGGACCCCAACCGCAACACCACGAGTGGGAAGCAGTGAGCAACTGATCACTTCGTCAACAAGTCGCCTGGATTTCGATTGAAAATAGCTAGAATTTAAGATAATTTAATGTTTTATTTTATTTTATTCAGCTAGACTTGCTTGGGACGTTTGCACGCGGAATGAAATCCGAGCAAACGAGATAACAGACCAAAAAATCCCCACGTAGGCGAGTGGCCTACTTGCTCTACTGCCTGAAATGAAAGCCAACGACGGCGCTTTCCCACCTGTCATGGCAAGTGGTGGATTTAGCTCGTGACGCACTCGTGGACGAGCTTGTGAATGGTCGCGGATAACACCTGGGGGGGGGGGGGGGCTCGCCACGTGAGGCTGGGAGATCGAACCATCAAGTACCCGACGAGGCAGTAGAGCAAGTAGGCCACTCGCCTACGTTGGGATTTTTTGGTTTGTTATCTCGTTTACTCGGATTTCATTCCGCGTGCAAAAGTACCAAGCAAGTCTAGCTGAATAAAATAAAATGAAAACAAACGATGAACTTAAATGCTAGCTATTTTCAATTGACTGACGGATGAACGCCCATTTCGGTCATGGTGGCCCCTTTTCACCACGCCCCGTCACATTGGTCAGCGTGGGTTGGCGAAGTGAGCAAGGGGAGAGCAGGGCTTGCTTTGGTGCCACTCACCACCGATGTTAGCCGTGGCCGGGAATAGAATTTGGGTCACCGGATTCACGGTGGAGCGTGCTCTACCCACTGTGCCACTGCATAATGAGACTCGATGAGGCTTTCCCGAGTAAATTATTATTATCGGACATTGCACCGAGCCTTAATTTATCCACCCAGAAGGTGATTAAGTGCACACATAAACATGTCATGAGTTTATCCCCAGTGTGCATAAGGTTAAATAATACAGCGTCATAAAAGCCACATTTATATGCACATGTATGTCGATGTAAAGTGGGAAGAATAGTGGTGCATTCATAAGCACACTGCCCTATGAACCTGGTAACCTGAGCTCGATCACTGGTCCCGGCTAACATCAGTGGTGAAAGATATCCGAACTGGTCCTGGGTAGCCCCTTTCATTCACCCGCACTAACCAGCGTGGTGAAGTATGGTCAAACAACCCTCATCGCCGACACCGTGTGGGGAGGGCTTCATCCAACGATGTATTGGCAATGGGTTGTAAACTTTTACTTCATTTTCAAAAAAATATCAGCAACTGGGCTTAAGCTGGACAAATGACTAGAGGGTATTATAGCCGGTGGCCGAGGCTAGCAGCGGAATGGCAGCCAAAGCAGGGAGAAACACCTGACAGGTTTCCCACCATGGAGAAGTAGCAATGAAATCGGCACATTTTTTTTTGTTCTGTCTTTTTAAAAACATTGAAATAATGATTACTCATTTACCAGGTGCTTCAGTACAGTGTAATTTCTGCACAAGATCACACGTTCTTCCAACCGTGTTATTTCATATTTTCTGGGTACGCATTATGTGTGTAGCCTCTTCAATGGTGAAATCGTCGAAGCCATTAAGGGCCAGTGACTTCATTTTCCGGGAGGTATAACTCGTAATTTTTAGTTGTCGTCTAATGGCACATTTACAGCAGTAGGCCTTGTAGTTAAAGAACCCATTGAACATGAACGAAGCTGTAATGTCTCCCTATGCGGGAAATGAAATGCTATTCGAATATATTTTGGTAATTTGTACCCTTTAAAAATTAGCGCAGCATTGCACGAAATGGATGTTTGATTGCTTTTGTGTGCACACTTTCATAAATAACCCTGCACTGCAGGAATCTATTTCAATAATAGATGTGTTTGTATGGACGTATGCCTCTGCGTGCCTGCGTGTGTGCTTTTATTTCAGTACCCATGCTAAGGAAATCAATGTAAGTGAAATTAATGCTATGTAGGGTGGCTGTGACACTGGCAATTAAATGCTGAAATAAGGTTGACGAAAAAAAGATACACCCTCTTATGGGTATATCACACCATCACCTGTCCAGAATAACTTATAATCTTCTTTATAATTGGCTTCTGTGAGAAAGGCGCACCTTATTTATTGTACAAAATCTCCCAGTGCGCACAAGCAGGCACACGTTATTCACTTTCAATTCCTCAAACCGCCAGGCTTCAAGATTAAGGCAGACGCGTACTTTTTATACGTATAAAGGAACAACACGCAAACAAAAACACATTTGTCCACAACACTGCCGGCCTTAAAATGAAAAAGAAACTTAACAGGCCACGTTTTGATCAATGGCCTTTGCCCAAAGCACCTCGAGAGGCCAAAGATATAGAGGCATAGGATTGTTTAGATTGTTTCCATCAACTTATTTTGCTTATTTCATTTACACCGTTGTCATGATGTACTCCGTCACGCAAGGTATTGCTCAAAAGTGGATGAATACCCCAGGACAACAAAATCGGATGTGCGTCCCCCCGCCAGAAAGGTGCTGCGTACACCTGCGCATTGCACAGACACGGCACACACACATTGTTGTTGGGTCGCAGGGTATTTATCACACAAATACTTTACATGTCAGCATCGTCATTGGTCATAATCAATCCATTGTTAGATAAAAGCCCCCCCCCCCCCCCCAAAGCTGTCATCATCTCTCACGGTCCTACAATACAACAATCCATTTAGCTGCTCTCTGGCTGTGAAAAATAGGGCTAAATTACCACGTGGAGGATCTCGAGTGGAGGCCTTTCCGCCAGCAGGGGCGTGAGTAAACAATTACAGGGCTGCAACCTTTAGGTTTTGCAAAAAAAATATTGATTGCATGTGAAGCATTATTTTCAATTTGATTGTTTTTGCCCTGATTTCTATTAGGTTTTTTTTGTGATTCATTTTACGTAATTGTGTTTGTCAATGTGGGTGACCCGGGTCATTCTTGCGAATGAGACTCATCCTGGTCTCGTGAGTTCTCACTTTGTTAAACAAAATGAATGTGAAACTTTACATTTGGCACCAAAATGACGTAAGAAAGTTACAAAAATGCACTCGCTTTCTTTGCGGCGATTCTGGTTTCAGTTATTTATTTTTTCGTGTTTAAAATTCAATTTTGAAACAGAGTGGAAATAAAAACGCTGCCGTGAAAATCCACCCACACAAAGGCAAGACATTAAGCATGAAAGAGGCGTCTTATGTCTGCATTATGGTTTCTGTTTCAAAATATCGGTGGCATTAATACGTAATGGCCTCCATTTGAATAAAACAGCTCACCCATCATTACCCGCACAGTTATGGCCTATCGGTATTATTTTACAAATATTACTTGTCCTGGGGAAAAGTATATATATAGCGAGAGAGATAAAGCATAAAACCTGTTCAATGTATGTCCATACAAAGAACTCCACAATTTACAACCATCTTTGCAACCATGCACAATATTACAAAAACAATAACTTGCAGCCTGCTGCCAATCCACTGCTGGATGAAGGTCACCCCATGCCATTTCAGTCATGGGAGTCGTTTGACCATACTTCACTGCTCTGCTAAGTGCAGGATAGTGAAGGGGGGCGTGGGGTGGACCTGTCACTGCGGCCAGGAATCCGTAGTGATTTCACGATGTTAAAGGCTCTACTCTCTCAACCCACACACACCGTTACGTTGCCCTTTTTTACTCTATTTAAAAGGCGCGTTCTCTCCTGTACTGATTGCCTGCAAGAATTCGACAGCGATTGACATCCCTTACCAAAGGAATATTGAGTGTCCACGACCAGCTCAGATATGGCTAAGAGAAATGGTCACTGTACCTTCACTCAAAAAGCACACGGTGACAATTTACCGTGTGTATATCACTTATCGATCGTCTTGTTGAAGCTCTCTGGTGTCTTTTAGGGTGGCCGGGGCTACCTCTAGGTTTACTCGACAGAAAATGAGGAAACGGTGAAAGCGGCGTGTGAACGTGAGCGATGGAGAGAGCAACATGTTTGCTGCCCGGTGCTCCACTCGTTGTTGTGAGCACTGCTCATCCACCCTTCGCTGTTGTAGTAATCTTCATGTGCCTCCTCCATTAGAGTCCGATTTTGATATTGCTGGTACCAGTCTTCGGTAAGTGCACACAGCTCCATATCCTCCTGTACCACATCAGCCCATCTCTTCTCTAGGCCATGCCGCGCCCATTTATCCCCTCTATCCACAATGCGGAGGCTGGGCATGCGGGCTATATGACCCAGCCAACAGTCTTATCTGCCAAAGCAGCTCGCCGATGGGACTGTGTCCAGATAATTCGAGGTTTTGTGAGCTCACACAATCCTGCCTGGTTAAACACAGGATGGATCATAGGGCTGGTCAGCCTGAATATCCCTAACCACCGCAGATGTTCCATTTTAGGGGTCCACGTTTTGCAAGCATAGAGAAGGGAGGTCATAACTGTGGCCAAGAAGAGCCAACGCTTTGTGTGGAGCGACAGATCAGGTGGCTTCCACACAGCGTTACGCAGCTCATGACAAGGCAGTGCTTACCTCCCAACTGATTCGGAGTAACGCCACTGCAAAACCACAACTGGTTAAAGCACACTGCCCAGGTACGGAAGCTTCTCCATTCTCTCCACAATTTCCCCATTACTCATAAGGAGTTGAGGGGGGGTTATCACGATTAGCTACGTACAGTGCGAAAGAAGTTCAATATACATAAGTACTTTACACAAAATGCCCAGACAGGTGCTAGTTTTGTGTGGCTGATAGGAAGGCCCCACCTCTTAGTGGCACGCTCAAGGTTCAGCAGCAGAGGCCCCAACTTTTCGGAGTGAACAGCAATTGCCAGATCAGCAGCATGGTTGACCAACAGGGAGTCATCCTGCAACCACACCCTGAGCCTCGATCAGACTCCCATTGTATCTTTAGCAGATGGAAAGTCCTCTGGTATAGCCATGGAAAGCTTCTCGAACTACGTAGTCGAAAAATGTTACATAATGTAGGAGCCAGAGGACATCCCCGTAGCACCCCAAGGTGAACATGGAATGGCTCGTACTCTCGGCCAAGTATGTTTACCTGGGCCTGGCCACCATCTTGAAAGGCCTTAATGATTGAACATCTACTACAAAGAAGAATAGGACAAACATCCCTGTATAGCCTTACCAGCCTTTTGGGGCAAGTCCTGTTTGCGAGCACCTCTGAAGGCCAGCACAGTACACGAGTGGCTATGTTGACACACAACACCAGGTACTCATAAGGCTGAACCGACCTAGGGGAGGCCCAGAACCAGTTCAGCGAATCGACATCTACGACAAACACACACTTTATTTTGTTTTACTTGTTCACACCAGCTTTGCTTGCAAATTGAACAACATTCATTGATGGATGTCCACCTCGACACTCTGCAAACCCGATTTTGTAACGCGTTACAAATCGATAATGCGTCCCAACCTTGTTTGCAAAACTGTTTGAAAGTGTGCCCGAGTTAAGACAGTGAACGCACACTTTGCATGCTCAATGAAGCGACTCTTTTTTTCATCGCATACTGAGCGGGGCCATATCTCAGCGCCTTTTGTAATTTCTGACGGCGATGGAAGGGGGTCCAGGCGTGCCCGCTGAAGGACGGCTTGCTCCTCTGCACGCCCCCCGTGTGAGCCACCTAACCGCGACCAGAGGTGCAAGCACGTTTCAATTTACAAGCAGCTCCAAATTTAATTTCACCCCCACCCCCCCTCTCTGCCGTAATAAATTGCTGGCCACAGCAATTTCCCGAAATTGACGAAGAATGCAAGACTGGGGAGGTGGGGTGGGTGGGGGGAAACCTTCCATCTGAAACAGGTCGGGACGGTACCACACAATTAGCGTAACGAGTGCGTTTCTCATCGCATACGCGTGTTAATTTCGCCGTGGTCCCAACGTAATGACAACGTAACCGTGACTTGAGTATTACTCGAAAGGAGAGCGATTGTGCAGCGGTTGGCACACGGCCTTGCGTCGGTGACGAAGTGATATCTAAGGCAGTTGCAGCCCTCCTAAACACACACTAAATGTGAAGGCATTGGATCGACGCGGGGCTGTACGTTGAATTAGTTCTCACAACGCGTACATTTGTCCACGGGAAATGTGTGAGCATACATGCTGTGCCTGAGTGCGTGCGTGCGCTTTGTAAATGTATACAGTACATACAATGTCTTGCTTTTCTGTTCATACTCATATATTCGGATTTCATGGAGCTGCTATGAAGGGGTCATGCCATGAAACGTCACCTATTATAGTTTTGCTTTTAAGGCCACAGTCATGTGGGCGCTTGTGTACCACTGCCAACGAAGCAGCAGCATTACCAATGATGTGTGGATTATCAATGTTTGGGCATTGGCAAGTGCACATCTCTGTAGCTGGTTTTAAGCTAGTGTGCAGAAATTCACCATTCTGATGACAGGTCTCAAGTATATCCTGAATGCAACCACTGGTGACTTCTAACACAGTGCTACTAAGCAGATGATTACGTATTGAACTCACCCCAGCATGCCAATTGTGATGGACTGAGCAAAGTGAAATTTTAGCTCAACCATTCCAATACGGGAGTTCTGCTCCTTTTGTCAGCTGGAGTATCCCGCCTCCATCAGCATCGTGTTTATTGCCGACACGAGGCCCCAGGCGCAATGCAGTTGAACATCACCACTCGTCAACCAACCCAAAGATCAAATTGTCTAGTCTCACAGCCTGTCAGAGCGAGTTCTGTTAGCGGGCACTAATTAAGGCCGGTGCGGCACACGAGAGAATATTGAGTCGCAAGCGCCGTGAATGTCCAACCAACCAATGCTCACACGCTCATTTGAGGCCAACTCAGCATCGGGGAGGCCCAATCAGACTTCGCAAACCACTCGCCGCCGATGCTGTGCACGGCCAGGAATTGAACCCAGGTCACCGAGGCTGTGGTGCGAAGTGCGAACCACCACGACGCGGGGTCTCCAGCGTCAGCTAAGCTCCTCGCGAATCAAATCGGCTGGTGTTCAACCCATCTCGCCTGGCTAACAAGGAGTGCGCAGTAACTTTGGCACGAGCGCAACTGATTTCGGCTCCAGCATGGATGCTTAGCTTAGCGCTGCCCGGGCCCCATTCCTTCGTCCCCCATCGCCTCGCCTTTCTTTTATATAATTACAAATCGCCCTGCAACGAGCGAGTCTATTCGCGTGCACTATGCGGACAATCGCAGTCTCGCGCGAGAAGCGGCGGGTCCCATAGAGATCTAAAAGACGAACCATCCCCAATGAATGCAAACAAACAAACAAAAAATCCCATTTATTTCGGCGCCATCAATCACAGCGTGCCCAATAGCTCGCCCGTCGTTGGATTAAAATCGCGGACGCAAATACATTTTGTTGCCATTAATTCATGTTTATGTTCTTTCACGTTGCTCCGAATTAAGTTCTGTGCAGCGGGGGTGGGCAGCTCCGCACAGCTGCAACCAGCGCACGGTCGGATTTAATGTTGATCGCGACGGAAGTGTCGATGCGAGGTGAAGACTTTTTGGGTTCAACGGGAGGCCAAGCTTTAGTTCTGGTTAACTATTTGTGCAGCTTGTCAGGTAAACCAAATCGGTGCTTGCAAGCAAGGCCGTAGCCATGGAGCCAACATTGGGGTGGACCAAATCTTCCAGGGGGTCTTGAGGTCCCCCCCCCAGAAAAAACATCTAAATTTGAAAACTAATTTCGTGCCATTTCCTGCCTAAAATATGTAAAAATTCACTAACACATAGGATGGACTTTTTATTTATTTTTTACAATAATGTCTAATAGTGTATTGTATTACATTGCTCTGTTTTTTGTTACCTTTTCTTGTTTCATTGTATGTAATGGCAGAGATTAGGGATTAATAAAGTACAACCAATCGTATTAACAGAAATCTATTTTATAGCAATATATTGTGGGAGGGGCATTTTGAGCATATTTGAATATTGGGGGGGGGGGGGGGGGGGGTCCCCCCCCCAATATTTATTATAATTGCGGCCTTGCTTGCAAGTCGTCAGCGAAGGTCTGGCTGCTACTCGGCAAGCGCCCCTCGCTTTGTTCCTTTTATTTCGTAGCGCTTGCTGCATTGACACGATATAAACAGGTTTGCGTTGGGCGGTAGGGTTATGCAAGGTATACCCGTGTGGTCATGGAGAGCCCTTGCTTTAATAAAGCCGATGCAAATACCTCCTCTAATCATTTGGAGCCTTGATGTATGGAGTCCTGTTTGAGCTTGCTAAGTGCAGGCAGGCGAAGGCAATGTCTTTTGATAGATTTATGTTTTGTTAGGACTGCATTATATGGGCTCGCTTTACAGCTGATGCAATTGCGAATCAATGCACATGTAGCCTTGATTCAAAATTAAGGACGTATAACTCGGCTCTAGCAATAACCAGCATGACTGCTTGCCTTTGTACGTGATGTATATAATACATTTGTTGAAAGTCTATTGTGCGTTTTTCTATACATAGTACATAACACAAAACAATAATTAATATCGGTTTGGAGAATGTAAGCATTATCTGCGTATCTATTCTGTTTCCCTATGAAGGTTGGGTCCCAGCAGAGGAGCATGAAATTTGGACCACTGGAGCATAACCACTAAACAAAATCGAGTCTCGACCAATGCCTGTTGAGCAGGGAAACACACGAAACCAAACGATTATATTATTTTACTAGGTAAGGCCCACTGACCTATATAGCGCTTTTCCAGAAGCGACTTCGTCACAAACGATTGCTTAACGAAGAAGCTTATCGCGTGGAAATGTATCGAAGACAAATACTCTAAATGTGTGTTTTTAAACGTGGAGGCAAAATGTGGAGGGAAACCCCGGAGGATCTGGTGAAAATTCCCCGTGACCACGGGAAGAGAGACTTGGCAAACTCCAAACGAACAGGCACCAGGGTCGAGATCGAATCCACGACCGCCTGCATACAACGTCGTCCACTTGTCCACCAGCACTGCTTACTCCACCGCAATTGGATCGTCCCGATTGAAAAAAATATAGTTCCGTTCTAGCTGAAGACACGCACAGCCTTGTCCTGAGAAGGCATTACCCGGCGACAGATTATCTGCCGCGACCCAACCCTGGCCACGCGTGGGAGAGCATAGCCTTTTGATTTAATACAGCACTCAAGCCTCATCATGGAGGGCTTCCAAAAACCACGGGGGACCCTATTTCACAGCCCAAGCGTACAAATTCTCCATTTAAGACCTGCCCGGGGCCCGCACATGGCTCAGCGAGCACGTGTACCACGCTCAGGTTGATCATATAGTCTACGCATCGATCAATGTTGCCTCTGTGGCTGAGGATTCGGTCAATACCTGGGCAGGGGCCTTTTATCTCAAGCGGAGTGAAGTCATGGCATGGGACGGCTGGCCACTTAAAGGGCTGTAATGGCCTATTGCCTCAGCGTAACACACACGCGCACACACACATTTATAAATTGATACAGTTCTAAGTGTCTGTATAGAGATTTCTAAACGAATAACATGCCTTATTTACACAGGAAGACCTCACTACTGAGCTTAAAGAGTCTGTCTTGTTCAGTCAAGTGTCGCGAGATTATGTTCTCAGCCAGGTCAACAATGGCCGCATACAGCAACAACAAAAAATGTGCATCCTATAATATCTCATTTTGCACTTCATTTTTCTGAATTTGAGCTCTGAATGGTACACATATCGGTTTGACTAGCACGCAGCAAGGCGGCTTGGAAAGCGTGTCCTTAACGTGAAGGAGTCACTTGAATAGGTTCTGAAACAGTTCTGCGATATCTTCTTCCGTGGATCCCTTCAATGCACTGCTCGACGAAAGTTCCGAATGGATTCTTCATCTCATAATGCCAATAGCTTAATCAGAAAAGGGGAAACACTAATTTCGAGTGTTGTTCAGTAGAGTCTTCTGAGTGATGGTCGGCGAAATGATTCAGGAATGTTTTATGTGTTTGGGTGTAAACCACAATGCCTGGAGTCAAACTAAAAAAAACACGTTGCATATAATCAATGCAACTGGAAAGGAAATGTATTGTGTGGATTTATAAAATACACTGTACCGATTTTAGCATTATGCATGCATATCTAGTACATATAGAAAGACGGAATGGAATGACTGAGCTACAGGCTAATTATATTTAAGGATTTTAAAGGTGAATTTAGGCAAATGTTACAATCAAGCCTGTGATTCTAACCAGTACAATTCAAGAACCAAATTTTTCACATTTAGGGCCAAAAAAGTCACAGCCCTGAGGTCAATTGGTCATCCTAAAGGTCAATAGTCACGTAAGTCCCATGCTAAACACTTAAAAATACACAATTGTCATTCAGTCATTGGACCAAGTAAGCCCATTAAGTGTGTTGCTCAACCCAATGTGAAATAAGTTCAATGTACACATGCAGGAGCTAGGTGAAGAGTGCAGTGCAGAGCAAAAATGGCTGGCAACTATGTGGGTAGGCCATCCTCCAACAGTGGACAGATAACGGCTGATGATAATTATATGTTTGTGTTTATGGATATCAATAGATGTCAAATATGATGGAAAATACTTTATCAAGTGACTGCTATACTGTACATTCCTAAACAAATTTGTAATGAGTTATAACACTGACATCTTCCGCCCTATGCTTCTTGCAAATGCCAAGTAAATAACTAATATGATGATTTTTGAAAGGTGAATTTATCGTTGGGCCAACATATATAGCGACTATGCTCACCATGGGTTACGATTGCAAAGTTTGGTAACCTAAGGTTTTTATAAGAGAAAGAATTGTTGCACAGATGCCAACATAACTTTTCCACTGCTGCATGAAGTCCTTCCTACGCCACGTTAGTCGATCATATTTCACCCACGCTGGTCATTAGATAATCCAGGACTGGTTGAGTTATCTCGGAGTTCAATTTCCAGCTGTGGGAATCGAACTCTGGTTACAGTGTTCCGAACAAACCACCGAGCCACCGCTCTACCCGGTAAATATCGATACAATGTTCAAAGCGTGACGTGAAAATGTATCTTTGAATACGACACGCACGCAAATACGCAAATGAAGGGTTGTCACAGAGATATGAAAATGAGATTACCACAAAAAAGGTCAAACCAATCTAATATTAGAAACGTATTGAAGCCGTAATTCTAATCTCCCTAGATTATAATAGACCGTATTTATAGGAGTGATTATATTGGAACAGTAAGTGTCATGAGTATCTCCAGCTTTAATGAACCATACTCAAATCATCCTGGACAACACGACCCTTATGAGTGCTAATCAGGAAAATGAAATGCTCAACTCTAACATGTTATATTTCTTTTAACGTTTGTCCAGTTAAGAGGAAGTACTTTTTTTTCTTTGTTAAAAGCTTCAGGTAATGCTATGGCTTTGTAATGAAGCACTTTGGTAACTTTCATAGATGGCCAAGAGATGGCAGTACAGCAAATGGGTTTGTGAACCTGCCCGTGCAGACCTTGAGTCTTGTCCTCCCATGTAGGTTTTCACACAATGTTCACAACACGTTATTTAAAAATACACAATAGGCCCATCACCCTAAGCCAGCAAAAGGTGGGTCGGAGATGGAAACAACAATCAGCAAACACTTTTTTTGGGGGGGGGGGGGGTGAGACCAAAAATTTCAATTAAAATCAACAATATATACAGTCATGATTCTAAATGATGATTTCCTAAATAAACCACATATTTGTTTTACACAGCATTGCTATATACAAAGGCCCCCAATGTTTAATTGTATGAATTGCTGGTGAAAACGTTTTGGCGAGCATCTATTGCGGTCGTCACAGCAGACAAGATTTTGGCCATGGCGTCACCACCACTGGCTGCCCGCCTTCTCAGTACCGACGTCGATTTAATCGCCGCCCGGTACTTAGTTTTTGCCGAGTCAACGTATTCGTGGGTGCTCGAGACCAGGCCTCAGTATTGCGGCCGGCTTGAGGGCGTTCACGGGTCTCGTCTTGACCTTGGCCTTTCGGTGTCCTCAGTCAAAGGACTTCGAGGGACCGTGGGCTTTAAAACTGGACGGGTGAGATTTCTCATGACAACTCGAATACAAATGTCAAAATATTGACGGATGGCTAATTGCAATCGTATTGTAATGAAAACTACGTTTTGTCCAAATGTCGTTGGCGAAGTGGTTCATCGGATGTCATTCATGAAAAAATATAGTGTTGCCAGTAGTTCTACTGTAACAAGAGCTTTGTTTACTGTCGCTCATCAGCCAAGCTCGAGGATGTGGCCTTCACTGTCCTTGACACGGGCCTCCTGGCCTTGATCCAAGACTGCGTTAGCCTAGGGGAGGTTTATACAGGTAGGAACAATGTTCCACACTGCCCACCAGGGATTTGTCTGTCTGTCTGACTGTCTGTCTGTCGTGCATAAATAAATATATAATGCACACAGTTCTTTGATTGGTGGAGACCTTACAAACAGCTCTTTGATTGGTGGAGACCTACTGCCGGGTACGGGGAGGGGCCTAAGGGAGGGGGGGGGTTCAGGGGAGGGGCCTTAAAGATATAGGGGGTTGGTCAGGGGAGGGGCCTAACGGAGGGGGTAATGGGAGGGGCCTAAGCAAGGGGGAGGGGCCGATAGTTAAGGGGGCTGGCTACCTGGCTGGCTGCCTGGCTACCTCAAGTCAAGTTATCTTTTATACAGGTAGGAACAACAGGTTCCACACTCCCCACCAGGTATGAGTTGTCTGGCTGTCGTGCACGAATGCGCTGTCCAACCAAGTTCCTACCTGCCCACTCCGAAGGAACGTGTTAGAGGTTCAGCAGCCACTTGCTGCTTTTTACGTGTATGGCAGGGAAAATAACCTGGGTTGTCAGCATTGCTGGGATGACAGGACACCCATCACACAAAATACACATATACTCCAAATAGCCTTACAGACTATTCCACATATTCTGTTAGTGACCATCTTTTTGAGGTCAGTGGAGCACGCAAGGGTCGCTGTTGTGTGGCCAGCGTAATTTCTGTCCGTTTTTGTCTCCCCAGTGCTGGACACAGGCTCGAGGGACAGGTTCATATTCCAATTTCCACTGCTGTCATCTGTGGCCAGGAATCAAACTCTCATCTCTGAGTTTGCATTGCGCGATGCCAAACACTCCGGGCAAGCACACGCTCGCCCAAACAGAAACGGACAGTGGCTAAAACGTTACCCTTTATAGTCGTGCTAAACTGTCGGGGCCTGTGCTGTTCGCGAGCAATTATTAAGGCTGGCATAGCACACAAAGAGATGGTGTGGATTATCACCCGACTTCAAACCACCCGCCCATGCTGATGTTTACACAATGCCCCAGGTGCACATTTGAGGCCAAGGCAAACTAGGTGAGGCCCAGTACCAGTTCAGATAATCATCAGTGATGTCGAATGTGGCTGGGTAATCTAGCTCAGGTGGCTGGGCTCATAGCACAGTGCGCTAACTGCTACACCCCACCATTCCAAACAAAGACAGAGATCCTCCGTGTAGCTTGTAACAGACTTGGGGCAAGTGCTGTTAGCGAGCACCTATGAAGGCGGGCACGGCACACAAGAGGGTGGGTGACCAACACCAAGCCCGGCCGCCTTTGTCTCCCCATTGGCGATGTTTACACACCGCACCATGTACTCATTTAGGGCTGAGTCGACATAGGGGAGGCCCAGGACCGGTTCGGAAAATCGTCACCCGGCGGTGTTGGCCATGAGCGGGAATCGAGCTCGGTTCGCCGGGTTTGTAGCGCAGCGTAGCGCTAACCACTATACCACCGCTCCCCACCCACACACACACACCCTGACACGAAGACACAAACGCACAGGACACCACGCATGTACAGATCCGGAAAAGTTAATTCGATAATAATGATTATAGCAGGGGAGTATTGTTCTCAAGGGTGCAGGGCATCCAGCCAGCAACGTGTCATTCATTGCAGGACGGCAGCTTCACCAAACCCCACGAGTGATCGCTGTGCAATGTAGCACGTATCGGCCGCAAGTACGCTCCAAGGATGAATGCCACTGCTTAGCAGCTGCAGAAATCTGCACCCGGTCTGTAAATAGAAAGATACTGTTCGTGAAAGGGTGAGGTTATAGTCACAACTGCGCTGAATTAAACACAGCGAGCGAAAAATAATAAGCGTTCACGTTTGCTCGCTTGCACGTCTTTCTGCCTACCCTCCATGTGAAGGCTGAATCATGGCAGTAGTTTTTTGGAATGGCGCGTCGCCATCAATTTTTGCCAGAAACACTTTTCTTCGAGGACCATGCTTTTGTCTTGGGTTTTGAGTGAGTGAGCAACACACCACAGTCCCCTGTACACCACCATGTGAACTCCGGTCATCCTCGCAACAGCAGCTTTTGGCTGGCCATCGAACAAAGACGTTCACTGCATCGCGCAATTTCAGATGTGCTTCTGTGGCCGTCTGCAACGCTCTTCCTTCCAATGTTAGGAATCCGCTGGAGCGATGAACTTTTAAATCATCCGGATTGACAACGAATTTATTTAGAACTTATTTGTGTTTAGTTTGTTGCCCTTCCCCCGCACCTCCGATTAGCACGGTTGACGACATGCGGTGCGAAAGAAGTTCAATATCAATATATTAACATGCATCTGCCATGTGGTATCGTAAGGAATTTCTGTTACGGCCAAGTACTGGTCACCTGCAACATAATTGTTTGTTGCCTGCTATTTGTTTTTTTTTGTCCATGGATGGCTACTCTAGTGAGCTGCTTATGAGTTACACACACGGCCAGTGTATGTCACAGTGGGCATCTGGTAACTGTAAGACTGGGATGTGGCTTAATTGGGTTGAGATCACGACCATCGCCATCATCGCGTAAAATTGTATCAGTCAAATCTGGCATTGTCCAAATCGGACTTACGATCTGCTCCGATTTTGAAATTGTGCTGGAAAACAACAAACCCCTTTTCACTCGACAGATTCCTCCTGCAATCCCCAAAGTATGATCTCGTTCACTTGCTGTCAGCTGCCAAGTGTGAAAAACTCGCCTCCTATGTCTCCGAAAAGGTCGAGTAGACCACAAATATCATTCTGGTGTCCAACTTTGCTCCTCTTTATGCCTGTCTTTCTGTCTCCCCACAACCTATCCATGACATCCTCCAGTTTGTCACCATGACCTACATCACTACAGTCATCTCGAACCTAAAATTCTCTGCCCACAAAACTCATCCCTCATTTTATAGTCAGGCGGTGGCAGTGCACGCCTGTATTCCAGCACTGTGCAGACGAGGGTTGGTGCATCGGACAAGTGTTGTGACACTCCTTGGCTTCCCAGGAGAAGGCCGTACAGCAAATGTGGACTCTACCTCCTCTATATATGTGGGATAAAGCGTTGTCCCCTCACATCAGGGACGGATTGAGGCATGGGCTTTAGCGGCTGCAGCCCAGAGGCCTCTGCCAGCTGGAGGGCCTCCAGAGATGAAGTGAAAAGTTATTTAATTTGTGAATAGTGAATTATATGTTTTTGTTAGCCTTGTAAAAATACATGTTATTTTTCTTTAACTTTGTTTTCCTTTTGAAAATATTACTGGGGGCCTCACAGTACCTGTAGCCCAGGGGCCTACAAATTTAATCAGGCCCTGCCTCACATATGAGTTTTTTTAACCAAATTCTCTAATTTCTTTCCACATGTAAACACTCATTTATTGGCTGATAAGACCTCAGTACATAGAGAACCGCAGAGCTTTGGGGGGAATTTGGCATCCTCGCTACTAGTTCTCCAATATCTTTCTGCTGCTGACACCATAGACCACTCCATCCTCCTTAAGCATCTTCACAACTATGTAGGCATCTCCAACAAGCTTCTCAGACGATTCTGCTCATGCCTCTAAAACTGTTCACTCTACATGTTCATGTAAAGACTGTTCCTCTCACAAACCCCTGTGCTATGTGCATCTCCCAAAGTTCCATTATCAGGCCCCTGCTCTTCTCCATTTATCTCCTCGTATATGACAACATCACTGGCAGTGGTTTGGGGTGTTGTCTCCCTCATCTGGTATACAGGAGGTCGTGGAATCGATCCCGACACCTGTATATTTGGAGTCTGCGTGTCTCTCCCTGTGGTCGCGTGGATTTTACTCCAGGTGCTCTGCTTTTTCCCTCCACATTTAGAAACATTCGTTTAGATTATTGGGTTGCTGCTATAAATTCCCACATTATCAGCCACTGTGTTGAGTTATTATTTGTGGCCAGGTTAAATCTGAAAAAGAGCTGTATAGCTCAGTGGGCTTGACTTGGTAAAATAAAAAAAAATGTGTTTAATGTCAACCATATTTTCTATGCAGATGATGCCCCGTGCTATATATCGCCATTAACTCCATGAACCCAACCTCACCATCCTACCTTGACATGGTCAGACCACGGATTGGTCCTAACTTCCTCCAGCTAAACGTTGCCAAAATAAAAGTACTGCTCAGTGAAGGCTTCACATTGAGCATTCACTGACATTACATGCGTGAAGAAAGTGTGAAACGTTTTCATTGATCTAAACCGTTTTTATTCCCACACATGTCAAATCTGTAAGACCGCATACCTTCATCTCAGCAACATCCCCTCTTCATCTGCTATTTGCTTACCTCAGCTGCTGATGAGACTCTCATCGATACCTTCATTGTATCTTGACTTGGCAACTGCAACTCGCTCCTCGATAGCCTCTCCAAATCCCTCATCTCCACACTCCACATGATCCAAAATGCCGCTGCCAGACTCATCACCACGGGTGCCCCAATACTCTAATCACTCCACTGGCTTTCAATCTAATCCTCCCTCAATTTGAAGATCTCTCTCAATGTTTAAGTTCCTCCATGAGCTCACCCCTGCCTACCTCTCCTCTCTCATCTTAACCTACTTCCCCCCTTCATATTTTCTCCACGCCAGCAACCAAGGCCTTAGATCAGTGGTCTTCACGATTTTTTTAGACGGGGCCCATCTTCGCCGATAATACATCGGTGTGAGGTCCGCCACGCATTAGAAACCATTTGGGATTGACCGCAGCACGATGATGATGGGGGCGTTTTCACTCGTTGTGTATTGTCGGGAGGCCGCACGTCAGGGACAGCACTCAAATCCACCAGGTGCACCAGTGGCCCGCGGGCCTTGCAATAAAGAATACAGCCCTATTCAACCTTTGCTTGGTGGGAGATTGATCATTCTTTTCTGCTGCACATAGGGTCTGGAACAATTTTCCTCCCACCATCAGTGCTGTCGACTCCATGCCCTTGTTCAATCCCAGGCTGAATCTTAATTTTTAGCCCTGCCAATGACTGACTGCCTATCTTTATAAAATAAATATGCCCACTCTCTCTGTACTGTGTCTTGGGATGCGTTCACATTAATATACTATGTAAATACACATTGTATTGCATTGGTCCAGGAATGCTAACTATGCTTGTTTGAGTAAAATCGCAGAATCTCTAATTATCACAAGTAAACAAGATGCACCATCTTCAACCGGTGGAATTCTAAAAAGAAAAAAAAGCGCGCCTGCCATGATTTATATGGGGCAGTGAAATACTTCTGCAACTAGGTCACGTATAACAGTGACCTCCACTGCCCCCAGCCACCTTTGGTCCCAATGAACTAGTTCTGTGGCCAAGTTCATCTTGCACGCAGCCGAACGGATCCGTCTCGATTTACGGCACGTTAACAACATCCCGAAGGTAGCTCCCTTCACAGGTGGTTATTTGCGGATGCAAATTTGGAAACAATCTCCCACAAGCAGCACTATGCTGTCGGTTGCCATGCGACCGGCAATTTGTAAACATGCATGCCTCGCAGCGATGCTGGAGACCTGTGTAAACAGAGGCCCACCTCTGAAAGGGATATGGAAATATATTCCGAGCTAGCCTTATAACCCGACCGGTTATTTCAGCTTGTCGTTTTTGTCTACCCTGCTCTGTGTCTTTAAGGTGAGCTTTGTTTATTGTGTCATTATTTTTTTGGCAACTGCGATAAAACACGAGAATTAGCATACGTCAGAGAAATCAGTTGAGGGAAGGGGAAGCTTACGCAGCAGGCCCGTCGCACCTTCGTGATAGCCTGTGTTATAAGATTGGCACAAGTACCAAATGTGGTTGTGTATTTAAAGGTTACTATATTGCGCATGCTATGGCCTAGGGCTGTCTAACAGGGTTGTAGAACAGAATAATGGGTGATTGAGTTCACAAATTATCATACAGGCATTGGCTGGGATCATGAGTTTAAATCTGGGTTTTAGACACCCGAGATTAAACTTGGTACTCAAATTTATATAGGTTGATGGTCTAAGCCAATAAATCATCATCATTTTCACCACTCTCAGCCATAATATACCCAAGTGCTGCATGAAGGCCTCCCCAAGTTTGTTGTCTTCCCTCACGGGTCGAATGATGCAACAATCCTTCAAGCTGCTGCTAATGAACCAATCATATCACTCCACCTCCGGCGATGGTTTCCACCTCCGTTGGCATTCCATCGGCAGTCGAGACCATCAGCCATCATCCACACTTAAACACGCGTATCAATTGGCTGACACCTTCATATATAAAGGGCCGCAGAGCTTGTGGGGAGGAATTTTGCGCTGGTTCACTGCCCGACTGATTTTACTACTTTCCTGTGGTTGCGTGCGCCTCTTTGTCGCTCGCTCTCTGTGAGAGTGAGTGCATTTATTTTCGGTGTGTTACTAGTTGAAATTAGTATTATTATCATCACTACTGTGGTGGCCTTATGCATAAAATTCGCTCCCACCATAGGACCGTGGAATTTCCGCCACTGCCAGAGTGCTGTAAACGGAAGACGAGTACTGCTTTCGTGTTAATTTTAGTAAAAAAAAAATTCACTTTAACCTTTTGAGCTCTTAGAGAGAGAGAGATGGAACCATATATTTAAATCAGGCATATTTTTAATTAGTCCACTGAATGTTATGCGGTTTTAATAATTTTAAAAATAATCATATATCCCAGGAATTAAATGTGTTTTTAAATGAAGTACCATATGTGACACTTACGGGAGTAAAGTCTGCCCATCTCATTAAGGAAAAAAGGAAAGCAGGACCAGCTGTTGGGACTAAATTAGCGGACCTATTCATTACTTCTTTGCACAGAAATTAATTACCACAGTAACATAATGTTGCCTCAACAATTCCTCTATTCATGAAAAGAGAAAAAACGCGCGAAAAACTACAGACACACCGATATATATTGTTCATGAAGATTATTGGAAACAACATAATAGACAATTAATTTAGAGGCCAATTAGCCATGTAAGAAAGCCGGATTTAGCAAAGGTTTATCTTCCATCAGCTGATTCATCAAGCACTAAATGAACCAACGATAAGATACAAACATGTTTTATTAAATCCCGTTGTTACCATGGAATATATAGTAACCTCATAACAATGCTCTGAAACTTGGTTACATAGTCACAAACAATATTGTTGTAAAGCAGGAGCAATGTCTCCAAATAGCCATGCATTTATAAATCGGCAAAATACAACAGATTAGTTGCACTGTGTTTAGCGAACTACATTGTGAACCTGGCGATCAGAGTTAAATACCTGACCACGGCTAACATCAGCGTTGAGCGATAACTGAACTGGTCCAAATCTCTCCCTTCACAAACCCACACTAACCATCGTAGTGAAGTACGGTCAATCAACACCCATCACCCAAAATTGTGGGGAGGCCCGAGTTCATTAGCGGATTGACACATAGGCTGTAAGTTATTATTATTATGTTAAAACGTTTGGAGAGAGATCACATAACGCAATTACGCATGACTAGTTCCGTCCCCGTGGCCTGTACAAGCACAGTGCCGTGACACTTTAAAGTCTACGTATTTCACGCCCACTTGTGTTATTTTTTGTGATTTCGGTTTTTTTTTTGGGTAAGGGGGAGGTTGAACTGTTTACTGACCCCCATTTTGATTGCCGTGGCGAGCTGGAAAGAATAATTATCCCGTTCCAGAGTAATTTCAGCAACGCAAAGCACGGCGACCCATTCCCCTACGACCAAAACACTATCATTTATACGAGGGGTTTGTGTTACTGCTGGTGGTTGTTCGTGTCGTTTTATTGCCGTTATTGAAGCCACCTTAACGTGTCCCGGAGCAAGAGAATGGACGTCAAGAGGATTCTCCATTACAGAGTCCTTAAAGCTATTTGCTGTCAAACAGCAGACGTGGGCGATGCCGTTATTTTCCTGTGAAAAATGTTGCGCGCAAAAAACTAGATTATTATCCATGAGTCGCGAAAACTTCAAATCGAGATTATCCATGAGGTTTTTTGTGTCAGATCGCGTAAATGTGTCGTTAAACACGCCACCACCCGACACAGACAATTAGTAAGGTTTGTCACGTCAACAAAATATGCCAATTTGTTACTAGTTCAGCACACCGGTGTGTTGAACAGTAAGCCCACAATGTACTTGAATGGTAAACGTCGTGGGTTTACTCTCCAACACACCGCTGTGCTGATTAGTGACGAATATCCATATTTTGTTTATGTGACAACCCTTACTATTTGGCTTTGTCGATTCGTGGAGGGTTTAACAACACATTTATATTTACACGATCTAACCCAAAAACCTCTGTTATGGATAGATAGCAACTGTACATAGGCAAACACACACAGGTGTACTATATGACGTGACACAAGTGTACGGCAGGATATGTTGAGAAGTAATTAAAAGTTATTTCATGCAGGGCCTTTTTGCCAAAACGTATGATTGCGGCAAGAATCCCTCTCGACTGAAATTAAAGCGCTACCATGCGGTTTTTGTGATTGAGATGCCTTATTATTCATTAGTGCGGCGAGTGGAGTAATTGTCCTATAATTTACAGGCAGCAGGCTGTGCTTTCCTGGCTGTGATGAGCCTCTCAGATGAAAATCATCTCTCCTATCTCTTTTTTTAAGGCACCACTTCAATCATTAGCGAGCCATTGTGGTGGACAAAAAACTGACAACGAATAAGAATTGAAATAATCTCAGAAAAGTCTTCCCAGCACATGGAGAAATCCATAAGTTTTATGGATTGAATAATCAATCGATTGAAATTGATCCCTGATGTTCATTAATACATGCATTGCATTTTCAATTGAAAACTTCAAATTAAATGAGTTGCTTTCATCCTGGTCTCCCTTGCTAGAGAGACTTTTAGTCTCAATGGGCTTTTACTTGGCGATACGTACAAATTCCACTGATCTACTTCGTAGTGTGTGTGTGATCGGTTTGTTGAAACCAAGCAGTTATTATTGATTCTACGCGCAGAACAATGGCAAATAGAATTGATTCACAAATTGAATTGTGACCTAGAATGTTGACAATTTGTAGGCTATTGGAGGGGTGACTCATTACATTACTAATTGGTTTCTCAAAAATTGTTGGTAATCCGCTGATATGTAATCCCCTCTTAGACGTAATATAATGCGCTTGTGAAAGCCTCGCTGAGTCTCAAGACAATTTCAATGGAAAGTTTCATCAATTAATTTTTTTAAAGGAGCGTTCGGCATGGAGGATTGAATACCAGGGTTTTCACAGATGGGTTTGTGAACCCATTCGCGTACACTATTATCTCATGGCCATCTTGCAGCCCAGGAGGAGTTTCGGAGGAGTTTCAAAAACCTTGCGTCATCCATAAAACCCTACCCTGCAGAGCGACGAAATACAGGCACGCACCGCCATGCCTTATTCAGACAAATGCTGGACAAGTCAAAGTGCCACCCCCCCCCCCTGCTCAAACAAACAAGGAATGGCACCCCCTCTTCGTGAGCACCTCTGAGCCAATATGGTGGAAATTCTACAATGGTTTGACAGGAGCCATTCCCGCAATGAGATAACTGTGAACCTTCCACACAATGTTACTTATGTTATCGATCTCAGAGGATCAATTGGGTTCCTTTTTGTGTAACTGCCACTGCCCATGCATGTGTGCTGTGATGTCATAAACGCAGACGTGCACTTGCCTGTGTGTTTGTGCGCCAGTCAGGCAGCCAGGAATCCAGCCAGTAAAAGTTTGTATTCTCATGTACAACGATAGAATCACCATAAGTAATTCAAGTATTCTGAAATTTGTAACAACTCTTGAGACATGAGTTGCATATAGTTATAAAATAGCATATGTATTAGTTCAAAAGCTTATGCAACCACTAAAAGAGATGCACCTTTGATAATTGCCAGAAATACAAGAATCTGTCTATAAAATTGCCTTATGAACAACTTTGTCTGCATTGAAAAAACAATCAGTGAGTGCACAACGCAAGCACTTTTATGAGTTGCCTTAATTTCGATATTACTTTAAATTAAATTGTCAAGAGCCTCCTATTGGGTGGCCTCTGCTTCGCTAACTATAATCTTGCCGCACACAGGCTCCGCTAAGCTGCATTGCAAGGGAAAAAATACTCCAACTGTTCCTAAGACAAAAGCGGTGTTTTATCACCAGTCGCTATATTAAGCAATGACATGATAAAATGTTCACCATTATGCACGTGCATTTCTAAATGCAAGCAAACATGAGCCAACGGTTATCTTATTAGCATGCTTTATTATTGTACTTTGCGGTCGTGTTTATAAGCACCGGTGCAATTTTAAACGTAATTTTCCATTTAATGGCATTCATGGGTGAGAAGTAAATCGTAATTTTTTTCTCTTTCGCCTGTTAGCCCTAGATTAAAACAATAATGCTCTCTTAGGACAACATCAGCTGCTTAAACAAAAAACAATTATGAATGACCTGGGTGGTTCCCTGTGGATAATGCCATTGTTCACATACCGGGTGGCCCAGTGGAGTGGAACATTGGGTCAACATTGGCCCAATGTTTCCCGTTTACTTGGAACAAGTGGGTTCAAGTTTATTTTGTTTAACCAGGTGAAAACTCAAGATACCAGGATAGTCTAGTTTGCAAGAGTGACCTTGGAAAGTAGTCTTCCAGCAGGGTGCACTGATAAGCCACTTTGTTGAGCTATCATTTGTGGCCAGGTCGCTTTAAAAAAAATAAGTTAACAGCCCAGTAGGCTTTAACTGGTAAGAAAAAAAAATAGCTTAATTTTATTACTATATTGTTTTAAGTGATTAGTTTACCTTTCCTAGACCTTGCATTCCGATTGTGTTTTTGTACTGTTTGTTGTTGTAACGTACTGACCCGTTGCTATCTGTGAAAAAGAGCTTCATAAGTTAATCAGATTCCTCCCCTTAAATATTCTGATTCTGATTGCTATGTACGTTCACTATTGAGTAATTTGCAGGTAATTTTCAAATTTGGACCGTGACGATGGTGTACAACGGCTTACACTTGCAAATACTGCCAGGGGATCTTTAACATCCAGTGTTGTCGTTATTAAATCTGCAGTAAGAATCAGGCTGGCCACTGGATTCAACCACGAAACTCTGCAGCCATGCAGCGAATACGCGCTACCGCTAGGCCGCATCAATCGGGTTTAAGCCCTTGGGCTATGTAGGAAAAACACAGAGCTACAGAAGGTGTTTCACTTGAAACAAGTTTGGTGGTCTCAGCACACGTACTGATGACTGTGCAAAAAAAAGTACATTACAAACTGTTTTAAAGTGTTCATCAAGGTGCTACCCTGGCAGGAAAAGGGAGCCATGAAAATTGCTCGCTGGCCCAATGAGAGACTCAAAGAAGGCGGTGTTGGGTTGAGTACGGATCACCACATCGGCGGCTATTATGTTGAGTTCTGCATTGCTCGTTGTCTGCGTGTGCGCTTGCCTGGGGTTGCGCTAATTTCAGCAGCGCCAAGAAGGTGAGAAAAGCGCATGCATTAGTCTGGTCGCGTGTGTGCGACTGTGATAGTGAGGATGCATGAGAGCGTGCGATGCGAGTTAATTGTACGTGATTAGGCACGTTTGCGTAGTCGTTCACAGGCTGTGGCTAACGAGACTACTGAATCGAGTTCCATTCCAGGCTGCAGCGAACATCAGTGGTGATTATCTAAATTGCTCCTGGGTGGTCTCCCCTAGGTCGTCTCAGCCTTAAATGTTGCAGTGCGTATAAAAATCAGCACTGGGAGGATCAAGGTGGCCAGGGGCAATGCTATTCACATCACCCTTTGTTCCAGCCTTCATAACTGCTCACTAATAGCACTTACCCCAATAGCATGTTAAAGGCTATACGGGGGACCTGTGTCTGTGTATGGCAGTGGTGGAGAGAGTGCACCACAATACAATTTCGATTCACATCACACACATTTGCAGCTTTTCAAAACTGCACCAAGATGAGATTATACATCCACAGTGAATCACTGCAAATGACAATCTCTCTGGGTTCTATTCCTGGCCACGATGCACAACATGAGCGGAACGTGTTAATATCCACCCTTCTTGGGCCTCCCATCGACGGGCACTTTTTAAATCCTTTATATTAAGTTCACTTGCTTGCTTGCTTGCGCGCTTACGACCGTGCAAATCTTTCGGTCGTTTTTTAACCCACTTCCCGTGATCCAATCGAGCTGACATTTTGCACACAGACTCGTTGTACGTGACAATTTATTTTCGTGAGAATTTTTTCCTAAATTTTACACTTTTTAGGCAAAACATTTTTATATTTAATTACCAATTGCTTAATGGTGGCAGGCAATCATCTGACCCATAGGTGGCAGCCATCTCAAGCCAGAGGACGAGAGGACTCTAGCCGCCACACATATAAAGGATTTATAGTGAAAAACTTTGTTTTTACGGGTTAATTTTTTATGTCTTGCTATCGTCGCGCGTCCCGACAGCCGTGGAAACGAGGCCCTCCCTCATTGGACACCTCATACGGTGGGTGAATACACTGTGTAATAAAAAAAATGTTTTTTGTTGTTCCTGGGTAGTAAGTGTTCTTTTGAAATGTACATATTTTCAATGAGAAAACGTGGTGTGCACTTGTGTCATTCCTTCACGTAAAGTCCTGGTCACAGAAGCAACGTTTGTGGGGAATAATAGGCGTTTTGTATACTTTTTAGGCATAAGCAATAAAAAAAATAACACTTAGTACCTAGGAACAAAAATTGTGTTCTATAGTTATATCAGCACCGGCGAGACACAGAGAAGCTGGCGACACCACAAACAAAGATCCCCCGTATAGTCTTAACAGACTCTTGGGACAAGTGCTGTTAGCGGGCACCTATGAAGGCTGGCACGGCACACGAGGGGGCGGGTGGCCACCACCACGCCCGGCCGCCTTTGTCTCCCTAGTGGCGATGTGTACGCACCACACCAGGTACTCATTTGAGGCTGAGTCGACCTAGGGGAGGCCAGGACCGGTTCAGATAATCGTCACTGGTGGTGGCCGTGAGCGGAAATCGAACTCGGCTCACGGGGTTCGTAGTGTAGTACTGATCGCTACACTACCGCTCCCCACACCATGCAGACACTCACACTAGGGCTGAACGATTTGGGGGAAATATTTAATTGCGATTTTTCTGACATTCATTGCGATTGCGATTTGATTTGCGATTAAAAATTTTTAAGTCAAGCTTAAGTTCAATATTCACTGTGTAATAGGTTTTAAACATGTGATGGAGCATTACCACATGATTCCATCAAAATATGAACTGCTCTATATATTCTAATGCAAGGATGAGCACTTAAAATATATGAATTGCTTCCAACATGTATTTATAAAAAAATTATTGAAATAGAACAATCGAACATAGAACAATTGTTAATAAAATAAGTAAAGTTATAATAATAAAAAAGTAAAACAATTCCAATAAGAAAGTTATCGGACTTTTAAAATCGCAAAAAATCGCAGCCTTTGCGAGTTGCTAATCGCATTGTTTCAAATTGCGATTTCGATTTGAAATCGATTAATCGTTCAGCCCGAACCGATACTCCGCACTTGGTCAGAATGTCTGCGAGGATAAACTGGTAATATTTGTTCATTGTATGGAAGGAAAAGATAAAGGTGCAGCGCCCGCGACTGCCTGCTCTCGCCACTGCTGGTAGAAGCGACTCGATTTCAACCTAAAACTATTTCTTTTTGTTTTACCAGGTCAGGCCCACTGAGCTATAGAGCTCTTTTTCAAACGCGACCTGGCCGCAAATGATAGCTCAACGAGGTGGCCTACAGCAGGGTGTTTGGTCAATCGTCTTGGAAGCGGTGCAAGTACCCACACTCTACCCCACAGACGCATGACCCGCTGAATCACTGCTGGATGAACAGGGGTATTTAAGAAACTTGCCCCAATGTTTCCACCGACTCACACACACACACGTAGGTAATACATCCAACCAGGAGGCACTGTTGTTAGATGAGTCAAAACCACGACCAGAAGAGTTCAAACAATGCCCAGAAGTCAACTCGACCCATCATCATCATCATCCCTCTCGGGTGTGAGGTCAACAGGTGGGTGTTTAGACGTAAAAGGGTGACCCGTAACGCCCTGGGAATGTGCCATCTCCACCGCTCGTGCAGAATCCCCCCACAAATAAGGCGACGAGCGTCCACCCCCCTTTTACCTGAGCTGGGAAACACTGAGCGGAAAGAGCGATGATGTTGTTGTTGTTGCCTTTGGGCAGTGCTAACAACGGTCTTTAGGTGAAAGATGCGCGGTGTGAGCAAAGGGCGCGCAGCCACGCTGTGGACGTTGGGGCGTGTACCGCTGTCCAGCAGTCCGCGGCGGTTATTGGGTAGGAAACAGATGGGATCGGTGAAGTTTGTCCTCCAATTAATTGCGGACAAGAGGTGTTCTTACTGCACTAGAATTACAGGGTGCTTCAAAAAAATGTTAACACTTCCGATAATTTTTCGATTTAAAGCTTTCGTGACTGCAGGGATTCATCTTCTTGGTTCTTTCGGTAAAGTCACGTAGAAGGGAAATAATAAAAATAAAACATAATAAAATACAATTCTCACGACGTTTCGGCCACAACGCAAGCAGCCGTCCTCAGGTGAAGAACAGGTCTGTCGGAAAGACAGCGTCTGAATGA
>CM025664.2:3502500-3516435 GCA_014621495.2 Entosphenus tridentatus
TTCGATCTGCCAGCCTCTGTATCCCCACCAGCAGTATGCATGGGTACACAACACAGTACGTAAAAGTACACCAAAGAGCCTCTCGAATTTGATTTTCGAGCGGAGGCCCTTTTTGCCAGCAGTTGGGTGAGCAAGCAATTGCAAGGCTGCGCCTTTAGCCTCATGAGGGGAAAAACAAACCCGGTGTGAAACGCGGGGAGAGTTTCAAAATCAATGCTCCAGTGACATCACTCCATTTGTTATTTCGAAATCCTGGGAACTGTTGTTACACGGAAATCACTCGAGTGCCTGTGCTCTACAGCGACACTGCAGACTGTAACCTGAACGTCTTTGTCTTCTCACGAATGCCTGAGACACCGGCCTAGGTGTATACATAGTACTGTATCTACAAAAGCGTTATTTTTAATAGGCTGCATCTTCCCTAACATTATGCGAGGCTGCATATTTAATTGTATAGCATGCTCATGTGCAATTGGTTCGTGGTTCAATTCTCACCAGCGAGTGGTAATATCTGGAGATTGGCTCATGCATGCCGCTCACTATGAAGTTGATGTTAATGATCCCCGTGGCATCATTCCCAAGAGCAGGCCAAGTGTGAGTCATTCCATAATCATAGGCTAGATCTAAATTGCAAATATACGATTCCCTTCCCAATCACTCTCCCCTTTATTCGAGATGTCCGTCCAACATTGAGATAAATTGGTTCGCCACATTCGATTGGCAGGTCGCATTCGGTGGGGTAAAGTGTAGGCATTTCCCCTACTTACAAGACATCTGGCCAGCATACAAGAGTAGGGGATGAGAATACCCTCTGGAGCAGAGGTACGCGCAACCCCTGGGGGGTACGTGGCAATGTACCAGGGGGTACCCGAGGTGATTTGTCAGTGTGCGAAATTATATCATATATGAGAGTTATTTGGTGAATAATCACGTATGAATCTGCCAAAAATAAAATAACTACCATAAAATTGTCATCCATATGGTAACCTAGAACTATATACAATAGTATTCTAAACTCATTGATCATATTTCGATTTAAATCTTTCGTGACTGTAGGGATTCATCTTCTTGGTTCTTTCGGTAAAGTCACGTAGAATGGAAATAATAAAATAATAAAACATAATAAAATAATTCTCACGACGTTTCGGCCACAACGCAAGTAGCCGTCCTCAGGTGGAGAACAGGTCTATCGAGGAGACAGACTCTATGTTGTATTTTATTATTTTATTATTCCCATTCTACGTGACTTTACCGAAAGAACCAAGAAGATAATTGATCATAAACAATGTGGTTTCCATGGGTAACCACGCATGGAGAGTGTCCGTTGTTTTATTTTTATTCACTTGCAGTACTAGCTCGTTAGGATTACTCACAAAATGGACAACTGGTCAAAATATTGACGTTCATTTTTCGTACATTTATTTGCCAGGACCATGTTGGGCCAGGCAAAGGGGATACACTCGCTTGAAACAAAATTCAACAAGGGGGGGGGGGGGGGGGGGTACACAGTAGCCAAAAAACGCGGGGAACCACTGCAAGAGAGCCCCTGGAAGGGAGTTCTCTTGCTCACGCCACGGGAGGGAGCTCTGCAGGGCTCCTCTGACGTGAGCAGGAGCGATAGAGCACGACTGCACCTTCACAGTTCACCCATCAACCCTGGAAGGACGATGGGCTGGATAAACCAGAAAAAAATAATCGTGATTTCAACTCGCAAACTTCCTTCCTACTGCGAGTCGAGCGTTCATACAACAGAGGCAGCCACGCGGACAGACTGTAATGCTTTGTGAATCGCGTGCATCCGTGGCCACGCTTCTTAATGCAGTTTTGTAGAATGGGATCAAGGTGAATGAGTGCCCGGAGACGTGGCGCGGGATTCAGGGGCACCTCCCCCGGTTTAACCGCGCCAATTGGAATCACCTCGCGAGGAGCTGTCGGTACACAAAGGTCCTCGGCCCGGTCATGCTTTAACTATCGTTTCTACCATGCCTGGACTCCACGGAGTTGAACAAGAGTTGTGACCTGAATACACTAAGCATGGCTATGCATATACAAAGACGATGATGCCAATAACCACCATTTAGCCTTTTAGACTGCACAGTCTATTTGGGAAAGTGCTGTTGGCGAGTAATTGAGGCAGTGACATGGCCCAATGGTAGCGCATTCTAAGCTAAACTTGATATTACGAAGTAAGGCCCACTAAGCTATGTAGCTCTCTTTCACAAGCCAATGGCTCAACGCAGGGGCTTATCATGTGGAAATGTAATTGTGGAGGGATACACCAGAGGACCCCGGGGGAAAATCCACGTGAACACAGGGAAAACATGTAAACTCCAAATATACAGGCGTCAGGGTCGGGATCGAACCCATAACCTATTGTAGACCAGGCGAGGGAGTTAACATCGCGCCACCACAGCGCATTCGCCACTCATTGAAGAGGGTCACCGTTCAAATCCACCGACTGCCCTGATTACACTATGTAACGCAATTTTTTGTTCCTGGGTAGTGACTGTTATTTCGTAGTTGCTTATGTCTAAAAAGTATAGAAAACTTTTGAGGCATACGCTATTAGAAAATAATTACTACCCAGGAACAAAAGAAACATTGTTACAGTGTTATTATTGTGGGTGTATTAACCGTGAAAATACGTACTTCAGTGGACATTACAGAGCCTATGAATGCTATTTGCAAGAGCAGCCCATTGTGTGCTGGCATCTCGGTCCAAATTTGCCAGTTTTTAAATAATAATAATAGTAATAATGATAACACCAGCAAATTACTCAGTTGGAATCTCCATGGCAATCATTGCCCCTGACCCCGGAAAACCCAGCAGGGTCCCTCCTGGAAAAGTTTTGGTGAGGCTTTGCTGGGTAAACAAGTGTGATAAAAAAAACCTGTGAAGCTCTGGAACATGATTGGATGGTGTGGCCAGTACAACGCATGCCCTACTGTCTATCGCTCCAGAGCCGACGGTGGCCAAATTGTATTGATTACTCACCTTTGACCCAGTTGACCTACGGGAAGTCCAAGCCGAAAACAAACGCTGAAGAAAAATCGCATATTGGGGCAGGGGCTCTCAGCAATGCACTTCCATTGGAATAAATGGTCTCTTTTGCACAAGAAATTATAACTTGATGATCTCTCTCTCTGCTCATGTGTGGCATTAGCGTATGTATTAATTCGTTCATTAAAATAGATGTTAATATCGTCAAACATTTGCGTGATTAACAACGTACGATAATATCATGCACTGCAGCCTGCACCTACTAAATTTGCACATGCACATATACATTTGAGTGATGGACCTTAACCGCAGCCTCAGAACCCAAGGGGCAAAGCTTTAATTAAAATTAGAATTTGATATTATCATTACCTTAACGTGCACCACCAGTGTTAACTTGCTAAGCGACATACATTTCCACTATTCATAAATAGGTAGGTATGCGAAAGGAGGAAACTTCACACATTCAAAAAAAGTAAAGATATAAATAATCGACGGCTTACTACAGATATTTCGTCCCAAGACAGTTGGGTTGTATACGTCTTGGGTTTTTTTATTGCTAGCAGGAACCAAACCGATCATTGTACAAATCGTGCCATATGACAGCAACAAATCATGCACTTGTCATGATCAAAGTGTGCCTCTTTACAGCCGGAATCGTAATCGGGCCATCACGTTTAAAATATAAAAGCCCACTGTTCCGTGTTACTTTCATTGCCATGTCAAGAATATGTTGAGCCTTTTCATTCTTAGCCAATGTGCCTGGTTGTTAAAATTCCAACCTTAGCAAAACTGGGTGTCTCAAGGTAGGGGAATTGCTCAAGGCATGAATAAATATTGCGGTATACCTTCTACAGCATACACTTGTGTATTCTTCAACAATTATATTCCAACTGTGTGTTTGGCATCTAGGTACAAAGTAAAGTTTTTTTTTTGCTACTGATACTTCCGAATGTAACGCTAGCTCATAACCAAATACAAATCCAAGCGCACTTTCAAGCTGAAGAGGTTATCCAACAACCAAAAGAAAAAAACATGCAGCCCAGAACACACAAGCACATGTTTCTTTGAGGATTAAAGACATCAAATAACATTTAAAAAATGTATTCCAACCTCGAGACTTTGCTTTGAGATATGGAGATGAGTGAATGAGTGAGTGAGTAAGTTGCAATACGTATAATAACATTTCTCAAATAAGCCGACAAAGGTGAGCTGGGATAATCTAAAAATCCCTTCAGAATCTCGGTGATGGTGGCTTGGCATTATCACACGAGCATTGAAGCTATGAACCATTTGGCCCCTGAAAATCGGAAAGTGTAAAATAACATTAGCATGGCAGATCCAACACCTTATAATCACTCCCTTCTACCACCATTCTGCAACACGGTAAGCAACATTCAGTCACAGCTGTATATTAATATATTTTTTATATTACATTCCTGTCCATACACTGCTTGGCAAGGGTCTCCTCACACCATGCGGATTGTGGTGGTTATTTAACCATACTTCACCATGTTGGTTAATACAGGTTTTGAACATGGGAAGCACAGATGTGGGAGCATAGGACAGAACAGTACAACAAAGGATGTTGGGGCACTGCCCTCTGCTTTCCACAATGTAATGCCACAGACATAGTTGAGTAAGGTTAAATTTAAATGTTAAACGTCAAATCGTTTTCTACGAAAGAGTGTCGAAAAGTGCTCATGTCATGTCTACAACCCAAACCATTGGTGTACATTCCACATTGCTATGACAGGAACAAGTCCATCCTCAGAACAAGCACTGCTCACGTCTCGCAAATTGGTAGTTGTTTTATTGACCCCAGAGAGATGGAGGAGGGAATTGACCCCAGACCAGAATCGGAACTTGCAAACCTTGCAATCCCGAGCCACGCACTCTCACCACGGCGCAACCCCTTCGGATTGTGAATGAGCAGTCGTTATTATCAAGTTAGGTCGATATGACCCCAGATTCACTTAATCCCCAACCTACACATTGATCGTCTGCGTCAGCATTTGTCCGGCTGGTCAGTAAGCTCCCAACGTGCACGCACAGTTACGGAGGTACGGCACCGAGCGCCGGCTGTGCTCCGTGTGCACGCGGGAGCTCCTGCCAAGGTGTCCTTGAGACCAAATGGCGAAACTTAAACACCTGACAGCCACGTTGGGACGGTCTTGGGAAGTTTGAGAAGGACCAGGGTCCAGTGGCGCTGTCTGGCAAATTGTCAGTGCATTCGGGGCAAGAGGCAGGCCTCGATCACGTGTTGTACGGCCTAAACCCCATTACTAAAATGTATTTTAGGAAGATAAACGGGAAACCGAGCAATTGTCTGGTTACGCCACTGCTGCTAAAAAGGGTCTCCCATGAGAGGGAGCTCTAAAAAGCTCCTCCAGAGGGCACTTGGCCTACTCCTTTACGTTGGCCAGACACCTTGGTGCAGTCATGAGCGCAATGCACTTCTTCGAACCCGACAACCGACATTCGACTCCTGCCCACGGTTAACATCATCGGGCGAGCGATGTCTCAACTTGTCATGGGCACTGCCCCCCACGCCAGCCTTCCCCTTGACGCAACCCTCACTGACCAGCGGAGTGACCGACTGTAGAGTCGAGCAACCCCCCCCCGCCTCCCCCACCATGCTGGGACGGCCTTCATCCAGCAGTGGATTTGCCAAAGGTCCGTGATTTTAATGAATCCACGCAAGGCGCGCACGAGCGCGCGTTGCAAAATGGCAGTCGGTTGAGGGGTGAGAGACAATGGCTGAAAAGTGTTCTCTCCGAGCCAATTAACATTGCTTACCACCGCAACCACCATTCGTGGCAAAGCATGACCAATTGCACGAGCCAATTACACTAGCGGAGAGGAGCGACAATGTTTAGCCATTAAGTGTTCGAAGGGAGCGAGAAAAAGCCTTATTCATTCGTCACATATATTTTAAAAGAAAAAAACAAACCCCTGCAATAACGTTTCTATCCAGCACATTTCAACATTGGCAGTATCCTCATTAAACACATCAAAGGCGCACACACACAACTTGTGCGCGCGCGTGCACACACAGAATTGTTCCGAACAGCCAATGTACAAGCTGTTCAGTTTGAATTTCCTAGTAGCAAAAGTAGCTACATATGCTACGGGCCCAGCACTTTCAAAGGCCCCACGCTAAATGCTTTCAAACTATCAATTCCGGTTCAGCTATTCTGCACTTGCTTTATTACTATAGTACTATACTGCCGTTAACTTTTATAAACGACTGGGTGTTTAAGGTTAGAGATTTGTCGTATTATCTGGTTGTATAGCAAATGAAACAATACAATTGCTTTACTATGAAAGTAATTTTTTTATATTTATGTGTTTGTATTTAGTTATTTAGGGCCCCTTTATAACATACTCGATTGTTTGCCCATCCTAGGGCGGTAGCTGTAATATTTACGAATAAATTGTATCATGTGTAAATTTAATGGCAGTGAATCTTGCACGAAAGTACATCATCAAACACTTCCCTGCATTTCACTGTAGCACTGTATATAACTGACCTTCAATTTGTTCAAATTCACTGCTCTGATACTTTATTCTCTTCTGCTTCCAGTCGCTGGGGTTGAAATAAATTTGAATTCTATACAATATCTGGAAAATCACCGATAAATGTCTATTTTACCATAATGTAGAAGCATAAATTAGACTTACCTTTTGTCTCAAGTGCTGAAGAAATAAATAAAGACACCAAATCCACTTTGTTGCTGCGTATAATTATTTATTAGATTAACTTTCAATAAAGAAACGTCAAACTTAAAGCGAATTTGCGAAGAAAAAAATGTCTTTCTGCTCGACCTTCTTCTTGCGTGAGTGTAAAAATCCACCCGCTCATGAATATTAATGACGGGGGAGGGGGGAGGGTGCGGCATGTGGAGTGACGTCACGCGCGTTACACACAGACATTCTTGGCTCATCATAGTAGTAATGCTACAGGCCCGCACTAGCTTAATCCGGCACTGTGCAGGTTTTGGAAAAGTGCCGCAACTGCAACAAGCGTGGAGGCGGCGAACCCCAACCTGGGGTCACTGCCCTCCCCCGGGCACACAGCAGGAGCCTTGGTCGCTCTATCACTGTGATTATTATTATGTATTGTCGTTAAAATAATAGTAATGATCGGTCAGGCAGCAGCGGTGGTTAAAATCGCTCACCGCATAGGCGGGGAGGTCGCGAGTTTAAATCCCGATTTTAGAGTCGGCCGTAATTTGTTTAGAATTTATTTTTTATGAACTAGTTTTGCTTTGTGATAGCGTAACAGTGGTTTTGTTATTTGGATGTAATGTCACCTTCCCACAGGAATGTGGTATTTTCCCAAATCGCTCAAGGCTGCCAACTTATTTTGGAGCTGCCCAGTGCTTTTTTGGACAAGGAGATTACATTTCCCTTGATAACTGTTAGAATCAATGACATGCATCATTATTACTCGACCAAACATTCAATAGTGGATCATGGCAAGCATGATACACTACTTACATTTCACTTGAAGTGGATTCCTTGGGATACTAAGTTTTTTAAGATGACTTGAATGGAATAAACACATTTTTTTGCAATTTGAAACTAATATATGTCAATTGTGCGATTGCAATCAAGATATGTGATGAAAAGCACGTCTTTGTGGTTCCCTCACTTAGAACAAGCCTTACATAATGACAAGAAATCGCCCCATAGTATGAAACCTAATAATTACTTCGGGAGCCACTTGAAAAGGGGAAAGTCTCATTTAACAGTAGGTGGTGCTATCTCACGGTTAGTAAAGGGCAACATGTGGTGAAGTATGGTCAAATAACCGCTACGACGCCACGGCAGTGGATAACGTAAAAGGGGCTGCAGAGAGAAGTTAATTGTACGGAACGCTCACAACGCAAACATTTTCAAAATTTGGGTTGATATCAAACAATCTTTCTAAGTCGTGGGAAAATCTACTCAAAGAACATACCATTGCGGGCCGTTTGCCGCGGTCTTTTAATCCACCTGGCCAATGTGAAACGCTGAGCATCTCTCGCACAGCGAGCACATCACGACCCTTGGCAGCGTTGGCACTCGCTAGCTCAGTGTTCCCCCATGGCAAGGCCCGCAGGACACTGACGGCCTCTGGTGGCCTTTAGCGCGGCCCCTGAACGTGCGGCCCCCGACAATACACAACGAGTGAAAACACCCCCATCATCATCGTGCTGCTGTCAACCCCCAATGATTTCAAATGTGTGGCGGCCCTCACATCAGCGAAGGTGATCCCCCGTCTAAAAATTCGTGAATACCACTGATCTAAGCCCTTGCTTGCTGGCGTGGAGAAAATGTGAAGGGGAGAGAGAGGTAGGTTAATATGAAAGGGGAGAGGTAGGCAGGGGTGAGCTCATGGAGGAGCTGAAACATTGAGTGATCTTCAAATTGATGTCGGATCAGGTTAAGAGCCAGTGGTGTCTTATTGGCGAAAGTGGCCCGCCTCTGAACATTATTGAACACTGCGCTAGCCAGTCACGACTTGCCGCGTGATTGCTGTGCAGCATCCAGCAAACTTTGGAGGCACCGCGGGTGTTCAGTGGAAACCATCAAGGGGAGCGTTTCTGCAGGTCTAGCCGGGTGTGCCGGGCGTCCGTACGCGTGTGCGGATTCAAACGGGCAGTGCTGCACTACGTGTGTCACTACACATTGAAGGGAGTCGTATTATTATTATCACGACTATGCTTGTTAACCCAGTAAAGGCTTCACCAAACCTCGTTACTCTTTTCGTGGGGATTCCACCAACGTTTCGCCGTCGGGGTTGATTATTTGCTGTGCATATTCCCGTTGAGTAATTTTCAGGCAATTATTCTAAAATGTGGGCTACGTCGCCAGCCCACAATTGCCTCATTTTGCGAATGACGTTATGGGATTTTTAACGTCCGCTATGCAAAAGATGGTGTTTATATTTACTGCTGATACACTCGCAATATTTACCAGGCGGCCTCTGAGCTTGACCGTGCACGTTTGCAAGAGGAGTCAAACGCGCTACCGCTGAGCGATGTCACTGTATTTAACACATTCCTGCGGAGGGAGCTGGTAGGAACGTTGGGTTGCTTGGTCAATGGCCAGGGTCAACGGAAATATGCCCGACTGTGAGGGCGGGCACAAGCCGGCGTGACTAGGTTAAACGTTGAGTTTTATAAGGGCACCACGGGGTGACCAGCCCCTTCCCACCCAGCCCCTCCCCACCCTCCCCTCCCCACCCAGCCCCACCCTCCCCACCCAGCCCCTCCCCACCCTCCCCTCCCCACCCAGCCCCACCCAGCCCCATCCTCCCCTTCCCACCCAGCCCCTCCCCACCCTTCCCTATCCACCCAGCCCCACCCCCCCATTTGTTGATGCACGACGGACGGACAAAATAATTCCATGTGGGCTGATGGAACCAGGGGGTTCCTACCAGTATTATAAATGTATTATTATGGTAATTGCAGTGCGGTGAAATTAACAGCAAGTGCGATGCCCAGAGCTGGCCAAAGTGGCCCGAGTCGGAGGTCTTAGTCACACTGAAGATTGCAAACACGCAACAAAAACTATTCTAATATGATTTTTTCACTTAAAATAGCTACATTCCTGTTCTGAGAATAAAAGCAAATATAATTTTTCACTTCCTGGAGTCGTGGAGTTTTGCCATTACGAGTACGGTACATGTCATGAAAGCGTGTTTAAAAAAAAGTTTTTTTTATAATATTACTTATTTCATGTAGTGTCTTCCTTTCAAGGCGCACTGGGCAGTGCCCATCCCTGTTGGTGGCCCCGTGCAAGTTGTGCGATTCCCATGGAGGCCAGTCTTTCCATAGGGGAAACCACTGTTACGTCAATGAAAGTGAAATTCATATGAGAAACCCTCAAGGAACTATGTATGTATGTGCAAAGCCAACCGACTGGGATTTGAACTCGTAACCTTCATTGTGCAATGGGTGCTCTCAGCTTCAAAACTACCTACACACGTGAAGCTATTTAAATCGTCCTAACGATTCTAGTCATGCAAAATTAGTTCTGCTAGCAAAACCACAAGCACAATGGCAAAGGCAAAGATTTGCAAGTATTGAAATGGTCTTAAAATGATGGTCATTTACATAGAGCACGCATGAGATTATCGCACTTCCCAGCACAATGATTTCAAGTCACATCTTTAAATAAAGCAGTTAAATTATATTAATTATACATTTACAACTTTTATACACCTTCAACACAATGAGGTGAGGCTACAGTTTGCCTAAATGAGCTATATTCATCCTGTATATATGTAGTGTCAAGGATTCAGAGACCGAGTTTCTAGGAGGCACTTTCTTTATTAACAACTTTCACGGTCTCGTCCGCACACTCCCCACAGTAGCCCAGCCCAGCCTGTACACAGCACTAGCCGTCTAACACTGACGGCGCTGACTGAGACAGCCAACTGCTATCCTTCGTAGCGCAATATCTAGCGGAGACTTTTAGCGACGGCGGAGACGAGATGACAGATACCACGAGACGAGTCGACTCCCAGAACCGGCAGCCTCGAGCACCCCGCTCTCAGCTCCTTTAATGCTCCCAGCGCGGCCTGGCCCCGCCCTGACCGCGCCTCCCTCCTCGAACCCGCCAGCAGGTTCCAGGGGCCTCCAGATGGGGTCCTCCATGACCCTTGCCCTAGTTCCTCCGCTCTGCCCACACACAGCCGTGCTCACGCTCACCGGCGTGTGTGCACGGTCTGTCCACCACAGCTGCCGCTGCTGTCCACCAGCCGGCGCTATTACACTACACATACATATATACACCTCAGATTAGCACGGTTGGCTACGTACGGTGCGAAAGTTCAACATACATACTAAGCAGATGCCAATTATGTAATGAAGCATGCGTTTATGCTGTAAATATGCTCACAGCTTCAGATTGTACAACTTTACCGCCTAATAGTGGTTCATCTCACGACTGCAATGCAATGTGATGCAACGCAACATGCATGTACGAACAATGTAAACGCATGTGTAAAGACTATCCATATTAAGGTTTATAAAGTGTTTAAATGTTGCCAGAAGGAATCATGGACTATGGCCAATCACAATAATGAAGTAGCCACCAAGAATTAGGACACGTCCAACAGCACATCCACCAAGGGGATGGAGCATTGAGATTAGTTCGTGTACCGGTGCTGGATGGATTGTTACATCACTAGATCGTGGGACGTGGTGGGGGCTTGGATAGGCCTTCATCCACAAGTGGATGGATGATGGCCAATGATGATTCAAGTGTAGGGAGTGCTGCGGAAGCGAGATGTTAACTCCCTCGCCTGGTATGCAGGAGGTCGTGGGTTCGATTCTGATTTTGACCACGAATATATATTTTGAGTTTGGATGTTCTTCACTTGGTTATCAGTATTTTTCTCTGCATTCTCTGGTTTTTCCCTCTACATTTTGAATCAACATGCACATAGAGTAGTTGGTTGCTATACATTTCCACATGATAAGCCATTTTGTTGAGCTGTCATTTGTGGCCAGGTCACTTCTGAAAAAGAGTTATACAACGCAAGTGGGCCTTAAATGTTAAATAAAAAAGTGCATATTAGTATAGTTTAAGGGGTGAATTAGTGGCACAATGGCTATCGCACTGCTGCGCCATGAACCTGATAACCTCAGTTAAATTTCCAGTGGTGATTCATATCTCAACCGGTGCTATGCCCACCATTATACCGACCAACGCTGACCAGCATAGCAAAGGATTTTCAAACAACCCCAAGATCAACATGGCTTGGGAGGCCCTTCATCTTGCAGAGGATTGACAAAAAAACGGATGTTATTTTAATCTACACATTCATCGGTGCTTTCCACAGACAGTCCATGGTGAAATAAGTATTTTTTTAAGAATCGTTTCTGTACCTCTCCAAAATTACACGCCGAATACAAACCACGGCGTGAGATGGACACTTACTTCACCAGTGCGACAGAGAAACGTTAAAATAAAGTTCTTTCCGTTTCAGTTTATTTTTTTTAAGCATGTGGATATCCCGAAAATAAACATGAATTAGAGCAGATAAATACTGTGCACGCATTAAAATTCACAGAGAGCATACTTTATGGGGCCTTAAATACTGCCCGAGAAAACGGCAATTAACGAACTTCATAACGCAACATTCACATTTGTAACTTTGGTACCGTAAATACACCGTCTTAGAATTTACTGCACCGAAAATTTCAAAAGCTGTTTTTTCCCCAAGTGATTACACGGCAGTAATTTACAACAAAAAACAACTTTAAAAATAAACACCTGTGTTGTTACGATTCTTTAATTCCAGTGGAAAACCCCTGCTTTAGTATATCTTGAGCCACTTATAAATGGTTAAAAATGACCTTTAATTCCTTCACATTAATGCCATTTAAATATGAAATCCCTTGAATTTTTTTTGGGATCAGTCATCGTTTCATGAATAGCTTTGACTTTGTCCCGTAGGCACAGAATGGAATGTGTGATGTGCATAAAAGGTTGGCCACATTGCCACAATGCATACTTCGAGTCAAGCTAAAACAACCAAATTTAATTTGCCGTCAGCTGTGTAGCCTGATTACTGTGTTGATGTGTGCGCCATGGGTTATTTGTATCGTGAGCCACATTTACACAAACTTATTTAATCGACGGCGCAATGGCTTAAATAGTAGGCAACCAAGCAAAAGTCGCATATTAATTTTGATACCAAGAATCAATGAAACATCTATTCTGCCATTTTGTGTACTCTGCTTCTCAATTATGTTCCAATTATGCTATGAGTGCATTGTAATGAGACAAAAACAGTTCAAATCACAATGAGCAGTGTAACAGTGCGTGTCCGAGAACAGCCCTCGTGCGAGGGGGCAACACTATTATCCCATATCAGTCAACACTTTGCTGTACTGCATTTTGCCGGCGAGCCAGGGTATTGCGCCTCAATGTCCACAAGGAAGGTAGTCTCGTCACATTGTCATTTGTCTGATCCACCAAGCCTCACTGCTTTCACGGCGCTGGATTACAGACGTGCGCTGTGCTGGCTAATTGCTTCCAACATAGCTTTAGTCCCCGAAGAATAACACTGATTGAACTTGCAAATGACTTGTACCGATGGCCTCAATATTGGCATCTTTAGAGGAAATTTATGAAGGACACTACTGGGCAGTCGGATTTGCAATCGCCCACAAGCAACAATGGAGGGCAGAGGTGCGATGCTCACGACAACAAGCAGAGCGCCAGAACGCAGCAAGGGTAGCACAGTGGGGAGCACAGATGATGCGTCTGTCAATCATCTCAGTCGGTCAATCCATATCACCTTGACCTGCCCTGGTCCATTCTGCCAGCATTCCTTTGGCACTTCACGTTGCCTCAAAGTACTCCCGGCACTGGCAGACACGCCGTGATGATGTCCCCATCATTTAGTGGAGAATAGCGGCTGTTGTGAAATCTCCGTGTGGCTCTCTCGGCCACCCTAGGTCCTTTAGAGACATGGGATTGGCACTGTGCCATATTGGCGACACGATCTACTGGTGGGCCACGTGGTACATTCGCCGCTTGTTGCAGTGTCACGAAGGCTCTCAGACACCTACGTCCTTTCATCTCCACTGAAATTGCCAACACATTGGCATGTTGCATAGTTGGGTCTCGCCTTGACTATTGCAACTTCGTCCTAGTCCGGACCTCCGCTGGCAACCTAAAGAAACTTCAAAGACTACAAAACAACCTTGCACGCGTCATCATTGCCCATACTCATCCCCGTCTCGACTCACTTGCCTGTCTCCGTGCCCTTAACTGGCTACCCATCGCCAGTAGGGTCATATACAAGATCGCCTGCCTCTGCAACCACGCCTTCACATCTGCCTGCCCGCCGTACCTTTCTTCATTATTGACAACTTGCAGCTCAGCACACGGTAGATGTCTGCGCAGCGCGACTCACGACCTCCTCTTGA